>VZRH01004939.1:281272-393727 GCA_013397555.1 Urocynchramus pylzowi
CGGCGCGGAAGCGGTGGGTGCGGGCCGGGCCCAGCGCGGGGGCGGCTCCCGGGCGGTGAGGGGGCGGCGGGGGGACCTCGCCGGGAGCGGGAGCCGAGCTCTGGGGGAGTTGCGAGGGAAGCGCGGCTCCCGCTGAGCCGATGGTGACAGCTAAAACAACTTGCGCGAAGAGGTTTGAACAACAAGGCGGGGCGGTAAAACCAGCGCTGAGCGTTTGTGAGGTGAGGTACCCCTGCTGCTATTGCCTCCTGTGTCCTGACGCTGCGGCTGCTCCCGCACAGGTTTGGTACAGCGCTATGGGTAATGCACAGGCGGAAGATGAAGTAGCACTCTTTGAACGAGATATGAAAGAGTTTTGGATCCAGTTTAAAATCAGTTATGGCACTGAACAGAACAATCAGACTGCAGCGCTGAGAGATTTGTGCAAGGAGACTTTAGAAGCTCTTTCAGGTACAAAAGCTCTATGCTCCTGTTGACTCTGCTTTTTGCAAGTTGTCATCAAACTTCTTCAGATAACTGAAGTAACTTTCCCTTACAGAGAAATGGTCCAAGAAGCTGAAAGAAGAGGACCTGATGATTGACAAAATTCATGAGTATAACAATGGTACAGTTATTTATTTTGTCCAACCTTTATAAAATTAACTTAATACAGCTAAATTGTATGTTTAACTTCACATTTAAAAAGGTAAGTAATAACATCCGAATGAAGACAGAATTAAACCCAAACATAATGGGTTGGTTATAATATAAATTTACCATGTAAATTTCAAGTCAAAAGCAATTTGTTGAAAAACTTCCTTGATGTAAAAATATGTTTTCTGCACAGCGCATAAGTATTTAAAACAACAGAGTATCAGAATTTTCTGACTACAGTAGGAAAAGTAAATTAAATTGCTTATTAAAGCTAAGTATTGTGAAGTTATGTCTTTTCCATATTAGTAAGAGAATACTGTCAGCTCATCAGTCTAGGGTTAACTTGGCTGAATTTTGTAAACTTCAGAATATCAGGTAAAAATGATTGCAACTCTCCTATCAGTCAGTGTTTCCATTCTTGGATTTCTGTTATTACCTGTGGGCAGGAGCCACCATCTTCAGGCTTTGAAGATGTATATAGTGCTGGCACCAGAAACAAATTTCATCTCAATAAAGTATCAGAGCAGCTCCATACTTTGTAGCTTCTCATAGGAATAACATTCACTTTAAGTTTTCATTTGATGCTATTGGTATAGTTAAGCTGACTTCTCTCTGCAGCTGTGGTAGCATGCATTCCACTGTGTTTTATTAGTATAAATAATTTCATACTACTTAAGTTTTAAATAGCAGGGACATACTTAATCAACTGTATATGTTCATATTTTCTTGCCTCCTTTCAGAGATTCTCCAGCAGAGCAAATACATAACAGAAAAGGAAGAGCAGTTGACAGAAATAAAATCAAAGCTAAATCAAGAACAAGAGCAGCAGAAGAACTTGACTGACAGCATCCAAGAGCTTAAAGAAGAGTTGATGAAGAAAATGGAAAGTAAATAAGAAAAGGATAATAAGTAAATTTTCTTACTTGAAGGAGGGGCTGTTTTTAACACTTGCTTTGTGGCTTTTCTGCTGTTCTGAATGGTTTTTTGTGTGCTTGTTTTGCCTTTGATACTTACAATGGACTTTTAAATTCTAGTAAAATCTTCTAAAAATAAAGCTGCCAAGGAGAAAGTGGAACAAGTGAGCAAGATTAAAACACTGTTTAAAGAGCATCTTGCGTTGGAGATGCGTAGAATCCCAGGTAGGTCCCTGGAGTTCCCGTAGTTTCTGTGGGCACTGATACAATGTGGTTCACGTTGGACTGTGCAGTGAAGAGCTCACAGCTTACACCCTTGACCAGTTGGCTTAGCCCAGCTACATTTGTCCCTCAAATGGCAAAATATGCTAAAATGCATTTCTCTTGCAAAGAGGCCAGGGTTGCTTAATTTGTCCGTGTTCTAAGAATATTAATTGAAACTAACTTTGTATTGTGATTTTTAGTAATCATTGTGACTCTGTAGAAGAGGTTAATAGTGTTAATTGATTCTGTTTGTGTTTATTTTAGATGAGCAATTACAGTTTATATTCAGACACATTGATCACAAAGATCCTGATAAGCCATACGTGTGTACCCTTTCCATAAATGAACAAGGGGACTATGAAGGTATGTGAATTTTGAATACTTAAATAAGAGGACTGAATCTGACACCTCTTTTTGAAAAAAGGAGAGCAGTAAAGTGCAGTTTAATTGTGATCTTTTATCTTCCAATTCCTGAATGAAAAAATCTTGCAATGGTAATATTGTTTCTTTAATTACGTTTGTCTTGTTAACTTACATGAAAATAGAACTGCTTATATTCCCTGCCCTCCATTTGTGGAGATGCTGTTTACTTTGTATCAAGCAAAGCAGGAGAAGGACCATATACAGAGATAAGGATGCTTCATTTATAGTTTGTTTCTGCTACAGTGTGTGTATGCTGACAGGCATATTTCAACTTGCTCCAAAAGCCTAGAGGGCAGAAAAAGGGTGACAGAAAAAGGGACAGAAAAAGGTGAAAGAATAAAACTTGAAATCCAGCATTCCCCTTCTGTAAGGGCACAGCCTTTTGGATCTCAAAGCTGGCTTGGCCATATGGATCTTACTTCAGTTATGGAATTTGAGTGCTGGATAGCTTCTAGACAGATGCTACTGGGGCTCTGCCATGCCTCTAGGTATGAACTGAACAGATTTCTGGTTTTACTAATTCAGATTTAAACTGTTGAAGTTAAAAGTCTGTCACATGCTGGGCTACATCAGTTTGCAATCTGCTTGCCTGCAAAGCAACAAAACAGTTTAGGAATGTGTTTCAGTTTTTGAGCAGGCTATGGATTCTTGGGAATTGCTGTAACAACTCAGGCAGGAGCACAGCACTGAGTGGGAGGTCAGTAAATCAAAAAACCTGTTACGTTCTTTGAGGCCTTCTCTTTGCTGAAAGAAAATGAGGCTTCTCAAAAATGCAGGTGGAAGCAAAAACATAAAAAGATAACAAACTACATTAGTATTTCATAGGTGCAGGAAAACACTGGTATTGATTTATTCTTTTAATAGTAGTCTAATCTTTTGCAAATTTGTCATTTTAGTGACTTCCTGTACTCCTCCTCTGGACTGTATTGCAGAGTTACAGCTTAAACTGAGGGAAACTAACAATTTTTCTGCATTTGTTGCCAACATCAGAAAAGCTTTCACTGCTTTATCATATAAACAGTCTGCATGAAACTGGTTTGTACTTCTCTTTCTGACTAATTAGAGTAGAGCACTCATATTTCCTTCCTGTTGCTGAAATGGTGTATTTATCCATGTCCGACTCTTATTTCTAAATAAAGATAATGAAAGCAGTATTTTAGTCTGCTGTTATCTGGACACATTTTTGATCATTCCTCAAACAATAGTATCACTAACTGCTGCCTTAACTGAATGTCTCTGGACATGTAAATTTTGATTCATTACATGCATTAATGATGTAATGATTTGTATTTAGCTGCCCCCCGGGAGATAATCAAAATAAAGTACCTTCTGTAGTTTGTGTATCTTTTCCAAAAGCATTGATATCTCTTTCAATTTTCTGTGTTGTTGAAATGGGTCTGAAACCTATTAAAAAAAAAAGTGTGCTGAAGCTTAGCACTTAGGTCAGTTACTTGTGTCATAGGTCATTGTCTTGATTTTGACCCTAACTTGTACTCTACAGTGTTAGCATTTCTATTCATGCATCTAAATGGTTGTTTTTCTTCTGGTCTGTTTAACTTTGTCGTTGGAAATCTTTTGACATGGCAAAGCCTGAAGTATAATGTATTAAAGTATGAAATATAGTGATGACAGATAAATCATGTGTGTATTTTGCATCTTATCAAGAAGACTATTTCTACCACAATGCTCAGCTTTGATTGAAAATATTCTTTTTCTATCCTGTAAACTGTTTTAGTTTTTATAGAATATTTAAAGGGACTGTTGCAACAACAAAGAAAATACTTCATTTGATAATATACCATAGTTCAAATAAAGTCTTGACTAAGTTCAGTCCTAGAAATTCTAGTGAATCAAAACCTAATAAGTATGACCTAGTCATTTAGGCATGTTTAAATCTAGTGATCAGATCTTATCTGATCAGATATTCTTAGTACAGTTGGGAATATTTCCCAGTCACATGTGAACTGTATTTTAAATAATTTGTTTTGTCTACACTTAACCATATAGTTGAATGGATGCATCACATACTACACCCTCATCTTCTAGGATTGCAACAAAAAAAATAAAAGAGATAATTTTCCATTTCTTATTCCCTATAGGGCATAATTTGCTGGTTTGTAAGTAGTGCATCATTTTCCTTGGTGTGCCCTATTGATTTTTTTTCTTGTGTTACAACCAGTTATGCACAAAGAACAGTAAGAAAGGTAAAGGTACCAACTGACTACACTGCAATTTTAGAACAAAATAGCAGCAGAGAATTACTAAGCTATATATACTATACTATAATGACATCTCAAATAAAACTAGGGATCAGTTTCTGCTTTGTGTCCTCTCTCAGGACAAACCCTGTGTCCTCTCTGAGAATTCTGTAACTGGCAATGGGACAAAGAGGTGAGGGATGGGAGCCTGACTTCAGGGGTCTCATTGTTCATTAGTGGATTTGCTTCCTTTTCAATCAGATCAACAGGATTTAAGTTGCAGGTATTTCTTTCAACTAATTGCTTCTACCACTAAGAGAATGCTGTAGTTATTTTTATGGATGTCAGTAGACTAGCAAGGACTTTAAAAAAATGTATTGAGCCAGCTGTGCACTTCCCACTTGTGTCATCTCTCGAGGCATTATGGCTGCTGTTGGCATCTCTTCCTTGTACAGAAGCCCTTCCCTTCCACGTGGGAAGGCCTGTCCCTTCCGGCTTCTCACTAATGGCATTGCCCTCACATCCACAATGACTATTCATTTTGAAGCATACCCTTGCCCTACTTCACCTCTCTGTGCCAAGCACCTCTGAGTTGCTCTGTAAGGAAACTTTAGCATGCTCAACCCAATAGTTTACAGCTGTAGTATGAAAACAAAAAGAAAGGCAGAACACAACCTCCTCACTTCCATGATTTGAGATGGAGCTGTTCAATCATTACGGGTGTACGTTTTGCTCAGACACCCTCTGTAACATCACCCTCTGTGATTTGATCATGTTCACAGGAGAAAGAAACTGAAATGCTTTGAGTAATGAAGATAGATGTTCAAACTTAGTGCCATTTTCTTTTCTTATTAATCCCAGGCATAAGTAGTTGGTGACAAAATGAATTTGTCAAGATTGCTATGCACAGAACATAAAATATGGGACAACTGCTTTATTGGAATATACATTCTTAAAAATTACTCGCTAGAGACTATGATGTGCCTGATTGTACATGTCCTGTGCGTATGTCTAAAGCAAGAAGTTTGGAATATTTATTGTGTGTAATATAAACCTTTGCAACTCCTTTTGGAGCTAGAATAATGTGCCTACTTATATTTGCTGGAGCAAATCAGATAGAGACCTTACTTCCTCTAAAACAGAGCCACGCATTCCAAAAGTGGGTTAAAGCTAGGAAAGTGTATACAATAGATGTGCTTCTTTACTTATTCTAAAATCTGAGTAAAACTGGCCTGTGATTTTCATGAAACAGCCTCATTCTAGTGGAAGATCTGTCTTGACATTTTAAAACCTTTGTTTTAAATGTGCACTTAGTGCTTATAGAATGCCACACACCTGGATCTGTGATAATTTGGAATTTTCTATTTCTAATTTCTATTAGTTATGAAGCTTCACAATACAGTAATATCAAATAGTAGTAAAGTCAACTAGGATAACACAATAGAGTGACCCAAAAGGTACAGCTATTGGGAAGCCAATAGCTGTGTGCTGGATAGTACACAGATACAGACTGAAATGTCCCAAAGAGCAGATGGGAAAGCTCTTGAGCTCAAAAGCAATATGCAGCTTAGGGGCTGTGACACACAATCAGGTAATGCTGGTGCTCCATTTAATTAGCAAGATCTTAAGGCAGACATAGATTTTAATGAAGGTCAGTAAAGGCTTTTTTCATAAATCAGTTTGCCCAACGCTGAACATTGCTTTCCCTTTCAAAGTGCTGACTCATACTTAGCTACCAAGGGTCAATTCTGAAATGGCATGGGCCATGAACTAATGCTGACCATACATTAAACTGCTGATGTACTGGTGTTCAGCACCTCATCAGATTTATCTCATGTTGTAAATATCTGGGGGAAAAGAGTTGAATTTAAAAGACACTGGAAATAAACTATGAATTTAAAGACTGCTAGGAAGACAAAGTAATATTAAATGTTATTAGCATATGTATTAAATGTATTTAATCAGTATTAATTGTATGCTAGCTGGAGGTCAGATTTGAAAATAAATCAAATTACTGTGAGAGTCCTGGCTAACAGAACAGGTTTTTTACACACCTATTCAAACAAGAGTGGAGGTGGTTACTCTTGGATGTTGTTAGGTGTATTTTGAAAAGTATTGAAAAGATCAAACAATCAAGTATTGGCTACACTTGTGAAAATAAAAAAAGACATGGAAATTATGCTGTGCTTGTGTCATACTGTCTTCTCTAATGTGTCAATAAACTGAATTTATTCAGTACCTTGAAATTGTCTAAATTAGTTTTGTCATTGTAATACTGTAACACTGCTGTGAACTCACTTGTGATTTATAACTTTTTAAAAGGCTTGCAGACCTTGACATAA
The DNA here is from genome assembly GCA_013397555.1 of Urocynchramus pylzowi. Lineage (NCBI taxonomy): Eukaryota > Metazoa > Chordata > Aves > Passeriformes > Fringillidae > Urocynchramus > Urocynchramus pylzowi. Next base: position 288,047 of record VZRH01004939.1, read on the forward strand.
CAAAGATATGCATGCATAAATCAGTCCCACAGGCAGAGTAAGAGTATGTATTTTAACTGTCTGAATAAGCTATACTAAATGATTGTGGTATTAGCCTTATCTTTTTGAAAGCAATTCAGCTATATGAGGCATTACTGCTAAAACAGCATTGTATGCCTGAAGGGTTGGGAGGAATGGCAGTGACACTCCATTCTTTTTATCCATATTATACCTAATTACTCTGACAGCTCTACACACAGAGAACCCTTTAGAGTTTTGAGCTTATAAATAAGTTGTTGCAGCAGAAGCAGAGGCAATGAAACCTGATTTCCTACAGATCTATGGGTTTGTCCTTGAACAGTGCCATTCTCTTCACTGTGATATTTAGCTCTTCTTTACAGTGTAAGGATCAGAGCCATAGAACCACTCCTGAGTTGTGCCAGTTTGGCTCCTGCTTTGTTGCTGCTAAAGCTGCAGGACACCAGTTGCACCCTGCCTACTCTGTCCAGTGCATTGATCTGTGGTTCTCCTCTGTACCTGACTGCTGACTTTATGTACATTATAAGGACAGGGATAACTGCCACACAATCTTCTTTTCAAATTTGGACTAATTGAGCAACACATTCAAAAGTTGTTGGGGAGACTGACAGAAGCTAAAAATAGTGTTTAGTCATGCAAGCGTGTGGTGGTTTTTCATATGATGTTTTTATAGATATATATAAATAGTTATGCACTGAAATGATTAATTGAAATAAGATACAATTAGCATCAGTGTGATTTTCTTCCTCTTCAGTCACAGCATGTTGAACAATGCTAATTGCTACTGACTCACCTGTTTTGTGACTGATGGATAACTCTCTACGTGGAAGCATGCTCTTTGACTGACTTGCCTCAATGGATTATTTTGCACTGGCTACTGGATCATGGGCTCAATTCTTCATTATCCAAAATCTTCCACACCACAGCTTCAGCTGGAATAACTGGCCAGGCAGAGAAACAGGTCTGTTAGAACACTAGCTATGTATCACTGTTTTGATTTAGAAGCATGCCACACTTCATACTGATGGCAACTGCAATTACCATAAAGGACTCTGGGCTTTTAAGAGAAGACTGCATACATTAACCTTTTGGCTAAGCGAGGAGTAGGTCGAAGTGATAGGTGACCTCGTGGGTGGTTTACTAGCTAAGTTACAGCACAATACATTAATGTAAATGCTTACCTCATAGGCAAACAACTAATACTTACCTTCCCATGCAAAGCTAATGAGAGAATTTTGCTTGTTTAACTCCATGTATGACACAACCTCATAATGGAAAGACAATGCAGCAAATTGGTAATTTTATTTTTTTAGTATTGTATCAACATGACTTAGTGGTCTGTATTTTCCTACACTTATTGCAAAGGTAGATAAGCTATCTGATAAACTCATGTTTCTAAAGGAAAGAGGAAAACCCTCTTCTGGCATGCAATTCTCAATGCTGTCAACTGCAACTCTGCAGCAATTACCCATCATTTTGGGCTCCAGCCTTCTCTAAGGTTAGTCCACAATTCTGACAGTCTGCTTGGGACTGTAGTACACTAGGGATCACCTTTACTAAATGTAAGATGGTTTACTGCCCACTGAATCAAAATATGAAATCCACAGTCAGTGTGAATGCAATTTACATAAGAAAGATGGTTTACTGTTCCAAACTGCTCCTGCTATTTCCCTTTGCTGTTAGCAGCCCATTCTTCTCCTCCCAAGTAATACAGTTAGCAGTCTATAATAGTTACCTGTCAAATCTTATAGAGGAGTTCTTCTATGCAAAACAGCTGTGTTTGTGCTGGATGCTTGGACAAGTTGCAAGAGTAGTGCAGACCCTCACAGCTTAATTATACATAATCTCAGTGGTTCACACGCTCCTTAACAAAAAGCCTTAGAAAAAAAAGAGATTTAGTTAGTAGGAAATTTGTATTAAAGTGGAACAGTTATTTAAAAAATCATGTAAAAAGGCAGCTGCTTCTAGTCTGGTCAGCAGTTCTGGCTGTTATTTACATCCACCCAGTCCAGGGGGTGCCACAACTTGGGTCATCACTTCCTCAAAATTGCTGAAGGACCAAATGTTAGACCCATAAGTGAGCTAGACTATTTACAGGCAAATCCTTTTCTGGAACTGAAACATGATTAGACTGTCCCCTGAACTAACAGCTATGGGCAGTGATCTCACTTGGGAGATAGTTATGTGAGAAACCACATATAAAAATGAGAACCAGGAACACCTAAATGCTGTGGATGAATTAAGTTTAAATTAAGCCTAAATGAGGGACTAAACAAAAGTAACTATGAAATAGCAAGCCTTTCTGGTGGGAAGCAGCTCTTTCAAAGATACCTTAGGAGACCAACAGTAATTAAAATTACCATTACTGGAATTAAAAGGTGAGGTTATCTTCATAATAGGCTCAGAAATAGGACATAAAATTGCTAGTTAGATGAATGTGAGAAAGCTGACTCTAGTTTAATTAAGGAATGATCACATTTCATCTTTGGATTTCAGGACTTTTTTTATGAGGGGAGATTGCAAAAAGTTGTTGTAAATATGCAAGAAATACGGCAGTTGTGCAGGGACTTTGCTTGGTTGTTCTGGAAAATTGAGAAATAACCTGCACAGTATTTTCTAGGGAGAGTACCTTACACTTTGAAGTGTTTAAAAAAACCCACCCACTATGGTGTCTTTCAGATGTCTATGAAATAGCATTAATTTAGGAATGTAAAAATATGTTGCCGGCTAGTAGCTTAAAAGAGTACATTACCTTTTCATCTAATCAGTGAACTATAGCAGTAACATTACAAGTAGGTCATGTTGCTCTTACAAACCCCACAATACTCATCTTCTAATACTTACTTTTATATTGCACTTTTCAGTGGCTAAAAGCTAACAGTTCTGTGTCACATGTAAACAATTACCTTTGAAAGTCAGAACCTCAGAATATGTCAGTGTTGCACACAACTCTGCATTTAAGAAACCTCTCTACAAGAATCATCATTGGTTTGGCAGACTTGGGGCTGGAGAAGCTGGGCATAAAACACAAATTGGCATCCTGTTCTGTGAAACCCACTTAAGCCATGTAAGAAGGTTACTGGCTGACAAGAGTATACAGTGGAAAATCTAGTCCAGTGGCAGGACTAGCTGCAGCAGAATGGATCACCAAAAAGATCAAAAACCCCAGCACAACTTAGGGAAACAAGAACCCTCCACCCACACTAGCAGAGCTGGGACTAACTTCCCTCCACATAAGGTCCGAACCTCCGTCCATCACAGCATGATGAGCTACTGAGTCATGCAGAAATTTGCTCATCTGGCACAACTACACATTTGGATTCCCTTCACTCACCTTCTAAATCTACAGGAAATTGTGTCACTGCCTTCTAACTCTCCTGAAGCAGCAGACCTCCTGCTGTCCTCTGAGAGCCTCTGTTTCCAGTACAAAGGGTCCTTTTCAGACTTGAAGCCAGAACATAAAGGTCTTGCTCTGAATCACATTATCCTGAGCTGCGTTCTGCACACATTGGCTCTCCCTTGTGCTACATAAGTTGAGGAGCATATGTGGCACAGGGAGCAAAAGACATTAGACATACCACTGGACAATACTCCACATAAGTAAATCTCTTCATAAATACCTTCAATAAACATGAACTGAAATGCTATATTAAATGTAACACAAGAGTCTCTATATATTATCACAGAGCTGTATTAACAACTACAGTTGCTGAAGATCTACAGTTCTTTAACACAATGCAAATCCCCAGGTTTACTTCTCTTCCAGTGGCAAAACTTCAGCTGATGTGTGAAGATCCCTCTATGACTGATATTTGTGTTATAAGAACTGTTGTCTAAATTCCCTGCTGAAGTTACCAGAATTTTTTCAGGCATCCCATTTCTAAGTACCTCCTCATCATCTTTTAATGCTGCACCGGAGCCTGCCTGATAATGGTGTTTTGTAGGCTTTACTTTGGTGAGCTGCAGCTTTTCCTTAGAACAGCCACTCCTAAGAGTGGCTCTTTTCTCTCACTTCCACAAGAGATTGCTTGTAGGTAGGTGGTGCTTTGCTGAGTGACAGTTTCACCTAAAAGAAAACATCTGAATGTGTATTTCTAAAGAAACTCTGCTCACCTAGACTACGAAAAGACAGCTTTTCTTAAGTAGGCCCAGCTGGACATTCAGGAGTTATTACCATGCAAAATTTTGATGTTTAAATCCTAGAAAAATATCCTTTTTTTGGTAATGAAAATATTTTAGTTTTTACAGAGAGAACTTGATCTTCCAACACTTCCTGTTGCAAAGTTTCATACAAGAAGTAACATAAAGTACTACAGTGATGAACACAGCAAAGACATACTTGGATCTGTCCAAAGAGTGTTGGAGTCTACTCCAACTGTTGGAGTGTGGGTAACAATCTTTGAGCTAAAACAAAGGAAAACATTGTATGTATCTCATAGAAAAAATAAGAAAACAAAATCTACATTTCTAATACTTATGTTTATTATGAAACTGTCTCCAAATTAAAATAGCCCACAATACTGGTTGGTTCCAGAGATTTTATGAGGAATAATTATTCTCCATATTAGAAAAACCCCAAACCCAGTCAAATAAAAGACAAAATAACTCCCAAAGTTCCACACAATAGCTATACATGAAAGGACTTCCAGCTAGTGCATCATTTATATCCAGAACAGTGGAGTTCCTACATATCACCACATTTCTGAAAGAGTTGCTCAAGCACAGGATTGTCATGAAAACACAGGTGAAAATGTGTCATCTGCCTCACCCTGACTTGCAGCAGTCAACATGCACAGTATGGTATGAGAGCTTGTCTAAAGGTAAACCCCAGAACAGCAAAAAGCTGAAGCTCGGCAGAAGCCAGAAAATGTGTTTTGTTGTATCCATTTTAAGTCACGTAAGAATATTTTTGCCTTTTGTCTGACACATGTGATCATTGACATGACTCCAAAACATCCTTTCATGGTATTTCCTTCATTTTTTTAATTGAAAGCAATTTCAAAGATTGAGAAGTCTGTAGAGACACACTCAAACACTGTGTTTTCATTGCAACTACAATCAGAAATCTTTACAGTGTAAAGGCTGTACATGTACACCACTTTTCCAAACCTCCACTAGAGCTTTTTAAAAGAAAAGGGGAAAAAAAGAATAACGTTGTCTTACTGAAGTTCCCATTAGGTCTCTGTTCCAAATCAAAACCAGTCAAAACAAGTACTACAAACTGGTTTTGCTTCATGGTTTAAAGGCAACTGTAGTTTGCAGAACATTGAAGTTAGACCTAAGAGGGTCTACATTACAGGAAGGGTAAAAAGTATTGAATACTCCTCTCCCACAAATGTCACAGGAAGTAGACAATAGGAGACATACAAAAATGAGTTGTAGCAAAGAGATTAAGAAAATACCAAAGCATCAGCTGTATAAAACCAATGGTAGCCCATATTTCTCTGAGATACAGAAGGCTGTGGTAATGAGAAAATGAATGAAATGGGCATTAGGCTTCCCACTAGAGCACTCTGTGTAAAACACAGCGTGTCTCAATCAACCGGCATTGATCATCAGTGGCATGTGCTGTGGGGTCACGGCTTTCACCCTCATGTCACCCTCATGTTCAGAACCAGGAAGTGATTTTCACCTGAATCAGATACAGATTTAAGACAAGAATCACTTCACTGTAAGCAAAGCTTTAGTGCATGTACTTGGGTCTCAGAAAAAGCATTGGGCATTGGCAATCACATGGTCACAGAATAGTCACAGGCTGAGGCAGGAGATATGAAGCTGGGACACCTGTACCAATTCTGCTGGAATCATTAAATAAATAATAGAAAAAAAACTACAAAAGGGGAACAAGGAAACAGCATGGGGCACTTTGGTATTTTAAAACTAGCACTACTTAACATTGATCAAGACCCAAAAGACTCCAATGTCCACCCTTGTTGTTTGATCAAGTATTTTTACCATTTTCTGCAATGTTGTTCTTTATAAAAAACAACCAAACAAAGCCACCAACCCACCATGTATTTTTCTTTTGATACAAAATATGCCAATATGGGAAACAGTACACAAAGGGTAACCTGAATCTTATTTTACTGTAATCTGGGCTGTCTAGAAGAAAAGACAAATTCCTACTATTTACTAATAAACTCTAATTTCCTCATTTTTCTACTCTGACATCTCAATCACTGTGTCATGTACTGTACTATAAACAAGGAGCATAGAACTCAAAGACAGAGAGGTTATAGAGTACAAACTCTCATTTCTAGAATTACTAAATTACAATTCTACAAAAGGCGTGACTATACAGAACCTTTTAAGGTCTCACATTTACCATGAACCATGCGAAAAATTTCAGTCAATCTTCTAAAATATGTGCAATCAACCTCTAAATACACGATGACCTCCAAATGCACCTTGCAAAGCTCTTAATCAGAAAAACAATCAAACTCAAATGAAAAAAGAAACAAATGCATGGCATTTTCTCTGCAAAGTGGAAGATGAAGCCAATGTTTTTGCACCCATTAGTTGAAACGATGAATTAAAGCACACTGCCATGTCTGATCACTTGGTCCTTCCTGATAGAGACAGAAAAAAAGTGTGAATTCATAATTTTTATAATAAACCTCTAGCTTGAAAGATCAGTCATTGTTTAGCAAAGGTTGGTGAAGTTATTAAGGCTCCCTCTTACCCTATTTCCCCAAAAATGTGTCATTTGAATCTCTTACCTCACTTACTTTCCAGACATATCTGTATGAAGTTTGTCCTAGACTGCTAAGAACAGACTCCAAAAAGCCAGGATTATAGGGGACAAGTATGCCATTGGGTGTTAGCTGGACCGAGGCAACTGCATACATGCTTTAGCATATCACAGGTGCAACTGAATTTAAACCTCAAAGGAAGAGTTTCAGTCCCAGATGCACCATTTAACAGTGTGGATCAAGGGACCTTGACAGGCTTGAGAGGAAGGCTGACGGAAACCTCATGAAGTTCAAGCAAGCCAACTGCAAAGTCCTACTCCTGGGCTGTGGCAATCCCAGGTACTCCTACAGGCTGGGTGGAGAAGTGATCGAGAGCAACCCTGTGGAGAGACTTGGGAGTGAAGGTTGGTGAAAAACTCAACATGAGCCATCAGTGTGCACTCGCAGCCCACAAAGCCAGAGGAGTGTGGGTAGCAGGGCAGAGGAGGGAACTCTGTCCCTCTGCTCTCGTGAGACTCCACCCAGAGTACTGCATCCAGCTCTGGTGTCCCCAACATAAGGAGGACATAGAACTGTTGGAGCACATCCAGAGAAGGGCCATGAAGTTGATAAGAGGACTGGAGCAAAAAGGAGAAAAGTTTAGGTTAGCTATCAGAAAGAAATTCTTTACTTCAGGGGTGGTAAAATACTGAACAACTTGCCCAGGGAAGCTGTGGATGCCCCAACCATGGCAGTGTTCAAGGCCAGGTTTTATAAGGTCTTGAGCAACCTGGTATAGTGTGAAGTGTCCGTGCTCATAGCAGGGGTTTGGGACTAGATGATCTTCAAGGTCCCCTCTAACCCTTAACATTCTATGATTCTATGATACCCTAACAGCATATGTATTGATGGTAAATCATCTCAAGGGTTGTAGCCTTGACTCTACATCTGAATGAACATTACAGAGCATTGCTGAAGAGGACCAACAGGGACTAAAGGCCTCTAGCACAGGGATTGTTGCTGGGGACTGCTCTATGCCCTGGTATCACCAACATTGCAGCATGTTGTCTATGTTGTGCATGTTGACAGTTCAGAGTAACATTCTGTTCTCATGTGAGACAAAATATTTTGCCAGAATGCCATTTTTGTAACCATCATTGCAGAAGGGAAATGGTTCAGTAGAGGTAGTAATCAACACCATGAAAGAGGTCTGTTTAAACTGATATTCTCCATTACCATTTTAGCAGGTAAGATTTCACAAATTATAATCTTAATTTAATTGATCCCAGGATGGTTTTATTTTAAAATCTTGGCATCATCTTTACAGTAATTACTAGACAGCTGCAAACACCATGGATAGGATACTTTCTATTGCAATCAGCGTATTTTCACATGTATAACCTGCCCTGCAGAAAACTGTATGAAATCAAATGCACGGGAGACAGATGAAAAAAATCAGAGGCAGAGAAACTTTCTGGGGAGAAGGAGATTTAAGTAAGGCTCCCTTGCTCCCTCAGATATACTCATAAGCTATGCAGCTGCTGGATTACAAGGTTATCTGGCTTTTTCAAAAGATGCTCTGTGGGTAGTAGAACTGACAGATCTTTTGTGATTTACAAATTCTGAGTTTTCTTACATTTATTCTTTACTAAGTTGAGGTACTATTTCCATTCATGCCATTCCAACCTTGCTTTTAGCACACCTCCTTTTTCCTAACACACAGGAGTTTCTATGGATTTTAGTTTTTCTTCTATAAGTTTTAGAAGTTTTCAAGAGTGACCAGTAGAATAGGACAAATCTCAGTTTTCAAAAGAAAGAAGTGATAACACAACTTTCTTCAAAGAAGTCTATATAAAATAGAGTCTTTAAACATATTTTATGGCATCAGAAACCATCTATATTTACTATTTGCATAGGTGGAAGGAATCAGAAATGACCTCATGGCTCAGGTTTCCAGCTGAACACAGCACTCCAATCCCTTTGTATATAGAAGACACGCTTGAGATTTTTTTCCCCTGGTTTTTTTTCCTTCCTTTATTTTTTTCAACTTTTATATATATCTGTGTCTCTGTGTGTGTCTGTGAGTATGTAAGTCTTTGGTCTATAAGCACATTGGTTCTGTGTGTACACACAATACTGTTGAACAGTAGGTTGCATAGAGTCTGTTACCCAAGAACCCTGCCTACTTTTGGCACTGCTGTCACAAATCACAGAAGAGTGTCCTGCAAGAGCTGTATGATCCTTAGCATCCTACATCAAACTTCGACCTAGAGACTGGAAGAAGTATGTATATAATGTTTAAAAAGATGTTTACTTAGGGTGTTATTATGTCTTCTTTGGGACACTATTTGTAAATCTTGGATGAAAAAGGAATGAAAAATTATTTTACAGATGCCCCCTAATTTTATTTAGTAGAGGTTATGAAATACTGCTGAGCATTCAAAGGTTGCTGTGAATTATGCTAAGTGAATTTTGCTCAAGTTCTCACACATGTAAAATAAACTAATTTTAGCAATGTATGACATTCTGCCTTCTCTCTCTTCACCCTGCCAAGGAAGTGGCAATAATTTTGAGAACAATACCTAGACTGAGCTGAGTCCGAGGAAGAAATGAACTTTTCATCTGCTGTTTTTTCCATTACACCCCTGCTCTCCATCAGGTGAAGGTGCAAGAACAATTTCAGGAGTTAAGTCTGGATTCAGAATGGTGCATTTGAAGAAACACCTTTTTACATGGAATCTCTGCAAAAAGCTAAAATCTGTAGAGGTCAAAAATTGAAAGGCCAAAAAAAAGGTAATAATGAATTTATCCTAAGTGCTGACAACAATACTTTTGGGTATTTGCACAACAAATCAAGTCTACTTCTAATGCAATTAACCACCAAATTGAATTTTAAATTAAGCTAAAATAATATCCCACAATTACCACATTTTTTTCCCCAAATTATGTTGGAAGAACAGTAACTGTGATTTGATAGGCAATTTCAAAACCAGTACTTTAAAACACAAAGATAGCAAAAATATCTGAAGCAGATCTAAAAATCTATAAAGCTATGTTCTATCTTACTGTAAGTAACAAATCAAGCAACTATTACTTATAGCAGATTCAGCAAAACCAACAGGGATGGACAGAAGAGATCTCAGCATGATGCTCTCTCCATTTCCAAGAATCCAAGACACAAAATTTGAGAATGGATATTCCCTTTTGTCCAGAAGTTCCCAAAAGAATAAAAAATAAATAATATTTCAGACAGTACAAGTGAAAATACTGCTCCCATTGTGTCAGTTACATACACATACAGCATGCCTACGTATACAGAATGGTGTGCTGTCTTCATTCACAAACAGGAAATATGGCAGTGCGCGATCAGAATGCTTTGATACTCCTAATTTTTTCTGATGCTGAAATACATGAATAAACTGCATTCACAACTTATAATTTACTTCCAGTAGCAAACAGTTCATTCTGTATGTGTCTCATGATTGAACTGAAGGATTAATGCTCCTCTGAGGAAGTGGCACCAGTAAGATACCCATTTGTCCCATTGGCACCGCTGGTCCCGTTCGTGGCGACAGTGCTGTGCGGGGTCTTTGAGCGAGGTACTGTTTCTTCCTCATCTGAGCTTGACTCAACATCACTTCGGGCATCCTTTGCTACCTGTAGAATGTGGAAAAGAAGTAGGCAGTAGGTGACTATAAGGAAACAACTCAGCTTTTTGGTTCAAGAGAATCAGAGAATTCACACATTTTTTCAATTAGAGTTTTGAAGGCAATTTCAGCTCTGGCACACTTCTCTGCCTTTGCCTGCCTGCGCTCACTTCAAACACAGATGTCTGCACATACACATACCATGTGCAAAGGCAGGGTGAGAACTCAGCACTGGTGCGCTGAAGGTAGTATGGCCAAGTGCTCAATGCAAAGGGTTTTGCACAGACCAAAGTAAACAACAATCCAAGCTCCCAAATTCAACCTAGGCTCAGTCCCTCTGCCCTCCTACTAACTACAACTTTATTTCCTATCCTTCATTTGGAGTGCTGCTCTTTGACCTGGTAATACAAAATGTTCAACCCAACTTCCTGCCCCTTACTTCACAACTCACTGGAGTCCACATGGCTCCAGGGAACAGTGTTGTGTGCTTGCAGGAGGAGACACGAGTACTGCTTGAAATAAAACTCACCACACCAGGTAACTCCAGTCTTGGATTTCAGACTAGTGGTGAGAAGGGCACTTGCAAAATGTGGACATAGTCCAGTTCAGTCTCTAAAACAGGAATCACAGTTCAACTGTGTGCCCCAGTATGCCACTGAAAAAGTGTCTCAGAAACAGATGGACCTTAGTTGCTAGGGATTTCCTGATAATTTTCAGCTGACTCTGAAAAATCTTAAAAATCTCCAAAACTAGCAAGAGTCCACCAGATGTAGTACAAAAAAACAGTATCAACAGAGAGAGCTCTGAAGTTTAACCTGCATGCAGCCCTCAGGATGCCACTTTCATGCCTGCTTCTACTCCTGTTTGTATAGCTGAGTGTCCCAATTTCTTCACGATCGATCCACAATCAATCTGCTGGTTGCCACAATCAGGCAATTACAGCTGACTTTACTACAGCAAATGGACATAAAAGGGGGCAAAATGCATGGTGAGTCTTTTTCTGAAGAACTAAAAACACTTAAGAATAAGGCCACTGTGTGTAATTTTTTGCTTACAGTAATCCTCCTCTCCTCTGGAAAGTCTTCATGACAATTCCACTCTCATCTCAGGCAACCATTTGCCTTTGGAGCTCCCAGTGTTACCCTTGCAATATCACAATATCTGAGTGACACTATTCTGCTTGGAACCAGCAAAAAAAGAAAACAGTTCCCATACAGCTCCCACTAAGTGAAGTTTTTAATGCCAATGTCTAGCAAGCCCACAATTCTGACACCTGTGAAACTGGACTTCAGCTGAGGTCAGAATTTTGATTCCATACTGTACAGAGCTTTAATTAATAGGTTACTTCTATGTCTTTCATATAAAGGAACTTTTATATTGCAGCTGGTGGAGGTACAGAAATACACTTAGAATTATACCCTTATCAGACAGAAGAGAATGGTCTTAGCACACAGTACTGAGCACCTGTGATCTGTGTGATGGAAGACCACATGACTGAACAATTCTGCATCACTTAAATTCTCTTAATAGATTCACTGCCAATTTTTCTGCTAGGGTCCTGCCCCAAAGCCAAAAATCAAAATAAGATTCTGTGCTGTAGCCAGTTCTGCTAAACATGGGATCTGCTCTCTTTATTTTTAAAATGCAGCAACAAAGCAGGGTCTTCGCACTTAAAACCTGAATGAGTGCAGCACATCTTGCAGTACTTAGTACTTATCTGTAAGATATCTGTAATGTGTTGTGAAAATAGTTCTTATTTTTATTGCAGAAATAGAAAGAATGACATTGCAAGTGAGAAAGTTAAAATCTGAAGGAAAATGAATCCTCTGTATATATGTCATACATATCCATCTCTAACCTGGTCACTGTGTTACTACAAACATCTAACTCTGCTTTAAATCTGTACAATCTCAATTTTCTCCTGGGCAATTATTAGAACTACAAGGTGAAGGATTTACAGTCTCAAGTGTGTGCCCTGAATGCTGACAGACCAGATGCTTAACCTGCTGAGATATATATATATATATAAGGAGGTGTATACACACACACATCCATCCATCTATCTATCTATCTATCTATCTATCTATCTATCTCTGTATGTAAAAAAGGTGAAGCGTAATAGCACCCAGATACTACAGATAGAAGTGGGTTTGAATGGTTTTAGGTGATGCATAGCCAAGAAGTAAAAAAATGCCTTTCAAAATAGTCTTTACTTAAATATATAAATACAAACAATGGATAAACACCAAGCAGAAACTACAAATTAAAAGAACCAAACCAACCCAAACCGCAAGCACCAATGTTGTCAGAATAAATCTTTTGCATAGTAAATTTAAATAAACTTACGTGCAAGGGGTTCCACTTCCCAGCCTTCCAGCACAGCACAAGGGAAAGGATAAACAAGCAGAGTAAGAGAGAGTAGGAAGCAGTCTTTGAAGCCACTGGTATAATTCAGTCAGGACAGCTGAGGCTAATAATTGCTAAAAGCAAAGCAGACTAAAGTGTGGCTTCCAGGCAAAATACAGCTCATGAATGCCCTGTCTTTCACAGATGGAGTGGCAGATTCTGGGCTCTGCCAGTGCATGGCTGAGCTCTCCAGTACATTCATAGATAGCAATTTTCTGGAGAACAATCTCATTCACTTTGGGGTCAGTCACATCGATGTGCTCTGCTCTTTAAGGCCAAAGTGTCCTGACTTCACATGATCTGTAAGGATTAGTTCTACCATCTGTACATAAGGCCTGTGTCTGCACAGCAACTGCATTGGGGTTGGTATTTCTGGGAGTGATATCTTCCTGTCAAATGTACCACTGGCAGCAAGACACTAAATTCTAGCCCAAACAAATAGAAAGAAAATACATAGAAAGAAAGAAAGAAAATACATAGCTCTTTGCAATACCTCATTAATACCCAAACCCAGAAGAGGCTGTGATCTGTAACTTTGCCACTAGCAAACACAGCAGAATTTCATTTTGTATTATTATTGCTATCACTTCCAGCTGTGAAATGAACATTTTGCTAACAGCTACTATAAAGAAGAAAAACAGAACTGGCAGCCCCAAGAAAGCAGTTTACTTGTTGGGTTTCTTTAACCTGATTTCCCTAATGTAGTTTAGTTCAGTGTACCGCATTGTAAAAAAGAAGTGCAGAAGCACATATAAAGACAATCACTATACAGAGTATTATTAACTTATCTGACAATCATTAGGAGTGGGAAAAAGTTTCCAGGAAAGGAAAGAAGAATTTATCTAAAACAAGATGTGTCTTCAGTAGCATATTATGGATTAGAAAAAAAAAAAAAAAGAACCCAAACAAAAAGTGACCTCTATTAATAATGGAAAACTTAAAATCACGAAACAGAACTGTGTTGTCTTACCTTGCCCTTTGAAATAGCTTTGTAGGCTGCCTTTATGATTAGGTAAGACCAAAAACAGTGCAGAATTTGAAGGACCATAAGCAGCACATTGAAGACCCACAAGGCAGGAAAATTGCCCAGAGCTTCATACAGTTCAAACAATGTTGTATTTAATATCCTAGAAAAAAAAGGGACAGAAAAAGAATAACACTTTCCTTAAGCCAACAATCTCAAAGAAGTTATTTTTAAATCAAAACGACAAGTACTTTATTAGATGGGATCCACATGGGCAGTTTGTTTTCAAACAGTGACTTGGACTGAATCACACAGGTGTCTCCAGAGAGAAACAACATCAAAATGTTGCTTTCAATATTTAAATTGATTTGTAAACATTGCATACAGAAAACAAAGGTCTTCAGTGTGCATTTCTTCTCTTCATCTATACAGCTAGCAAATAACTCCTTCCCTGATTGATAACAAAAATAGCCCCATATTAGCCACTGTTTTGCACTAAATCCATTTTGCATACCACTTATGTACAACCAAGAGAGAAGCTTAGGCAGCTACATCCAGGACAGGTGAACAATAGGACAGTGAGAGATGGGAGACCTTATTGCAGCCTTTTGGTACTTAAAGGGGGCTTATGAGACTAGATCTAAAGAAGAGGATTTTTATAATGAGAGAGGTAAAACACTGGAACAGATTGCTCAGAGAGGTTGTAGACTCCCCATCCCTGCAAACATTCAAGGTCAAGTTGGACAGGGCTCTGAGCAATCTGATCTGGATGAAGATGTCCCTGCTCATTGCAGGGGGGTTGGGCTAAATGACATTTAAAGATCCCTTGCAATCCAAATCATTCTACGACTCTAAGAAATTCAGGCACTTCTACACATTTGAAACTAATTTTTGAGAATCAGCATTTCAGATGCAGGCAGTAAACTGATGTTGCAATGAATTCTGAAGCTTTGTGAATACAGCACTAACTTTCTGTTCAAATACTCTGCCACAGCAGGTGATTTCAACCTATCTTAGCAAACAGCCTGAGAGCAGTGCGGAGAACAGACAATAGAAACAATGGCATTATTAAGAACAAATAATGATCTAGAAATGGCTGTTAATTAGGGAAAGAAAAATAAGGCAATACAAGGATTTGTCAAACTTCATCCACTTTCCCTGCTGATGCAGAAATTCGTTAAAAACTCTACTGGCTTTCTGTTCTTTGCCGATTGTTCTACATAACCCACCCCCGCTAGTCACTAGATGGCGCGTCTCGCCCGGCCAACCCCGCGGGCTCGGGGCACCAGCCGCGTCCCGGGAAGGCGACGGCAGCCGGACCCCGAGGGACTCAGAGCAGCGCATGGCTCAGCGGAGAACTTATGGGTATTGGTCTCCGCTTTTTAATAAACAACCAAATTTGCCACAGTCCTTTCCAGCAAAATAAGACCAGTTCAAGTAGTACTAGTATGAAATATGTACAGACAACCAATCCGGAATACAACATTCAGTGGTAATGATACACACCCAATGTGTGTAATACCATTGATCAAAAATCAACCAGTGATTTCTGATACACTGGACTTAATACTGCAGGAGTAGTTCAAAGTACTTCTACCTTTTTATTTTTTGTCTTCTTACAGAAGTTGAATGGTTTATAACCTTCCTATACAGCTCTGTTTTTACACTGTCTTCAGTTTTTGGTGTGAACACAGGAAAATGTTTTCCAGTATGCAAAAAAACCCATCATATTATTGCTTCTGTCAGGTAGAACTCTTCAGTCAGCTTTGTGCAATTTGTTCTGCCAGTGGTAGCTGTATTTGTCACAGTAACACCCCACTTTACAGTTCAAGGGGGCAATCTCATCATATCAAAACAGAGGTGGAGCCAGCACTGTTCAACTTCATCAGTGCTTACTGCAGTTCTAACCATTATATCAAATTCAAACTTGAAATCAACAACTCCTGTATATAAAGTTACCATTGTTTACACTCAACTGTCTCTATGTCTAAAACTTTAAATGCCACAGAATTGTAAATGAAGTTTTTGCAGGTTTCTGTTTATATTTTATTAACTGGACCAAATTAATCTCTGGGGACTACCACAGAAGTCAAGTAAAAAAAGCAGCATTAGAGATGAGTTAGTCCACTCCTGCAGAAGTCAGGAAGAAAGCAAGGCCAAAAAGAGTGCTTTGGTATCAAAAACAGTCACATGTGCAAATGACTCATATATGGTGTGTTTGATAGGGAAATAAGCCTCAATGAAAAAGCAGACTTCTTCCTAATCTGTTATGTCTGGCAAACTAAGGACAGGACTGGAATTCTCCATTAAAGCTGCAAAAAGGATCTCATTAATTGCCCAGCAATGCTAAGAGGGTTCAGTTGTCTGATGTGCAGGCTAGGTGTTAACATGGAACTAAGGCTATGTCTAAGCACCTACACAGCAGAAGCTGAGTGAAAAATACAGAAAACTACAGAAAAAAATGGAGGTAAGCGAATAAACTCTCAAAATAAATAAATAATTTCATATAAAAAGTCTGAAATGGGGAAAAATTCTTAAGGTTATGAGTCAGAATATACAGAGAAATTCTACATGGAAAGACTGAGGAAGAAGGGGAGGGAACACAGGTTAGACCACTTTCCATCAATTTCACTGCTTCAAGTATTCAATGGAAGCATTTTAATCAACTACACAAATAATAGGGACGGGAAATAGCAGCACAAAAATAGATGGAGGAGAAAGTGCCTATAAGATGTATATGCAAATAAATCTTTGATTCAACACTCAGAAAAGCACTTAAATCTGTAAACACACTTGCTGGGACTTTTCAAAGCTCAGATTAAATCCCAGCTTTTCATAATGAACGGTGGAAACTTTGATTCTTGGGTATCTGACTTGAAGCAGCTGGACTTGATCTCACAGCAGAAAATTACTTTAAGCTGCAAGTGCTCTACCTTTCTGAAAACTTTTGCCACTATTTCTCAGATCTTTGCAATTTGAAACTAAATGTTAGCTTCTGCTTCTGAAAATAATTTTTGGACTGTTTTTTTTCTGAGCCCCTGGAAGATTTTGATTGCTGGAGAAGATAACACAATTTCATGGAAGGTATTCTTCCCTCGTTAAATGCATTCCAAGGAGGGTTGTGCACCTGGCAGTGTGAAGCACTCAGTTTAGCATCTTGAATTAAGCAGTATGGCTGATGAAAGCAAATAAAAATAAATTCACCACTTAAGATCCAATTTACTCTTACGGAAATCTGTGGTATTTTCTCAGGAACGCTTCCACAATATCTGAGCCACTGGGAGAGATAATCCTGTACTTACTGTACTACTACTCTAATTAAACACTCAGAATAAAATGAACACATTTTCAACAACTACTAAACAATCACCTGCAACACACCAACAGCAACACAGGTTTTTCCTCTAGGCTCTAGCTCTTTATCTAGCCAGTGAAGCAGTACTTGGGACACTAGAGGTAACAGACTCACACTGACTCATTAACATTACACTCCTCTCCCACAACTTAGTGGGCCCAAATCCAGGCTCTTGGGTATCAGCTACTAATTCTTGGCAAGTGGATCCCTTGTCTTCCACCAAGGATGAAAGGAAAACCTGGAGATGAAGGGAGATAAAGAAAGAGAGGAATGCGTGGAAGAGTAAAATCCTTATCTATATTGTCTGAGAACTGACAAAAATGTGCCGTGTTTGCTTCTGAAAGGATCCTGAGAGCAACGAAGAGGCGAAAAGGAAGATCATGTGGAAGGAGTAGGTATTCTTCCAGACAAGCAAGAAATTAGTGATAAACTCTGCAGAATGATGCATAGCAGGATGATGGGCACTATTATCACATCCAATGGGAGCAGAAACTATGCAGCTGAAATTAGTACTACTGCAAGTTGCCTTCCCTTCTGCAGCACCGTCCAGTGTCCAACATATTCTGCTGCAGCATGCTAAATTAAAGTCACTTTGTTAACACAGCACAATAGATGAAAGTCTCAGATATGACCAAGGACAGCACAATACGATACCAGCTTGTCTAAATATTTCAGAATAAATGTCTTTATCCCCATTATGTCTATATTAGACAACAGTATTCTATATTGCACGGTAACACCTGTACTGGGACACCTTTGGATACTGCATACATTACCAAGAAAATACGTAATTACATTTATGTAATTATGTAGTTACATTAATTGTCCCATTTAGTGCAAGTAATTCAACAGTACTCCTACCAGCAACGCTTAAAAGTTTCTGCCCTTTCTGTAATTCTTCCTTTTAGAAACCAAACAATTGCACTTACTTCTGCACCAAAACATAGTAGTTTATTCTTCATTATATGTGGTAAAAAGTGACTATGACCAGAGAATAAAGAGTCAGGAGTTCTAAATTGTGGATTTAGCTGTTATATTAACTTATGTGATCTAAGAAATTTTCTAATTTCTTTACACAATTAATTTTTTGTTAAAGATGGGCACAAAGTATTGGCACATCTTGTTGGCCACTTAAAGATGCTGTGAGAATTATTAGCTTGTTTATAAAACACTGTGGACTACTTCCTTAACACATGCCATAAAACTGATAGGTAGAAAAAAATGCCCCAGAGTTTCACAGATAAATGAAGAGCATTGGAGTGCGAGAGTACATGTATGTGCACATGTTGATCAGCCACAGGATGATAAATCAGATACCTTTCATCAAGGGTCAAGATTAATCTCTAGGATTTAGACTTTGATTAAAATCTAATAGGACTTCATATCCCAAGCTGTCCTATAGCTACTTTGACAGTGCTACAAAAGAGACCTTACACACAGATGTTTCTGCATTAAACTTCAAATGAGTTAAACAGCTTTTTACCTGAGAAGTGTATGGAATCATACACAAAACAGTCATCAAACCCAGAAAACTTTGGTTTATAGCACTCCATGTACTGGAGTCCTCAAGCTGCAGTGCAGCTAAATATTTAATTATAGCAAATTCAGTACATAAAGGGCTATACTGCCAAGTTTTTCATCTGAGTTTCAGCTTGGCCAGCTGCTGTGTCTATATCACTGTTCTGCTTCTTGGTTCTTGCTGAGTGGGAGAACAAGCTTGTTTCCCTTTTCAGATCCTGCTGTCTCTTACATTTTCAGCCCTCCAGAGTATCAATGCATGGCAAATACAAGAGAAGTAGCAGAGACCCACTGTGAACAGAGAACAGTCAGATGAAGCAGTCACCCACACGGAAGCAATGAAGCAGGGAAAGAAGGACTGGGAGAAAGAGAAAGAGAGAGAGAGATAGAGAGAGAGAGAGAGAGAGAGAGAGAGAGAGAGAGAGAGAGAGAGAGAGAGAGAGAGAGAGAGAGATGATCTTTCAACAGCATCTCAGACTGATTCATCAGATTGTTTGGTTGGTGATGCTCATTACCCTCCTTCTTTTAGAGAGCTGATGAAAGATCTCTGCAAAATGCAGTGACAGAAAGAATATAAACTATTGAGTCAATATTCAGAGCAACATTAAATCCACACACTTCAATTTTATCAATGAGGTCACCACCACGTGGTATTCTGCTCATCCACAGCAGACCTGCATCAGAGGATTTCCTGACATGGTACTAATACATGCTCAGCTGCTGTGGAGATGGGTGGCTCCTGTCCTAACATTAATCAGGAATAATATGTCTTTGCAGAAATTACAGCCCTGCCACTGAGATGGTGTTATTTTAAGTCCTTTGTGCAGATCAATAGGATTTCCAATTACTTAACTAAAATGATGGAGCAGGCAGGAAATTATTCATGTTTGATGTACTGCAGAAGAGACCTGATCAAGCTGTCACTGTCCTGGTTTCAGCTGTGCTTTTCACTCAATTCCTTCTCATCAGCAGTTACTGCCCATTAGCTGATTTTGCAGCCACTGGTATGAATAGTAGCATTTACACTCTTGTGGATAGAAAAAACAAAGATACAAGGTCATAGGCACTTTCACAATCCAAACTCAAACCTCAGAAAAATCTCTCATAGACACCAGGATATGGAGAGAACTCAAGATTCCTAGCAGAATGTAATTATACTCAGCAAGATGTTCTATCAGTAGTGTGTTATGGCAAAATGCTTGTGTAAAGGCCCATGATAATAACTCACAGGTACTGAAGAACTATGTTATGCTAAGAATGACACTTCCAAATCTGAAAATCTTCAGGCACGTATAAAAATTTTACATGAGCAACAGAGAACACATATCAAGATCCATTTTCCTGGAGTGCATGTTATTCTCCAAAGAGGAAAAGCATTTGTTGTAAACTACATAGTTTCCAATCTTTGCAAAACAGAGTATCAGAGTATAAAAAAGCCATCCTCCTGCCCCTTTCTGTTGACTAAAAATAAGTGCAGTTGTGCTTAACTATATGCAACACCAATGTCTGTGAAATCATCCCTAAACAGTTTTCAGTTTAATCCAATTTTCTTAATAATTATTTATACTTTCAGAGATATTATGGGTCAAACTCTGCCATTGTGCAACACCGATGAAAGCTATAGAATGTGCTCATTTACATGGGGGCTGGGTTTCTCCCAGGGTGTTCAGCCACAATGACCTCCTCCTAGCTGAACACGAATGAGATGCCAGCTCCATCATGGCTGTTGATCATGGTGTTCAAAAGTCATTTAATATTTCAAGCTGGTAAGTTAACTTACTCTCCTGCTTTTGCAAAGCTATGATTTTTACATCCCACATATGTCAGAAGCTTGCAGTAGCATTGTTCTGCTTTTGTATTGACTCTGTAGCACCACAAAATATGTGCCAGTAACAGCAAACCCTGGTGCTAAAGATATCTCTAAGAGAAAAGGGGCTGAGAAGAGGCAGAATGTTTGTACAAGTTCAAACTACCTACCTGAGCTGATTTAAAAGTGGCCGAGATGTGTGGCCACAAGGAAAACACCCATGCTGCTTCCCTTGCCCTGATACATTTATGCTTGGCAGAATAATTCTGAGCAAGAGAAGTGCCACTGCACAGGTATCTGTCCTGTTTCCAATTGGAGCACAGGTTTTAGACAGGACATTTTTCCTAATAAAAGAAGAAGTAAGAACACTGACTGAATAGGCTATCCTTGACGACAGAAAGCATTATTATAGCCACAGAGTACAGTCTATAGAAACTATAAATGAGGGTAAGAATGGCTTTGGAAGGCTGATGAAATCTTTTTTTCATATAATTTCTTCCTGCTGTGATCACATGAAAATTTTAAAAATGGCAACACTGAGCAAATGCCACATTTTGTTATTTACATTGCAAGCCCATAATGGTGAATGACACCTCTAACCTTTCCATTTCTTACAGTTTCTCTGTAAATAGCTGGATCAGTAGTAACCTGGTACTCCTAAGATTTCATCCTTGCTTCTTGTAAAAATCAAGAGGCCGGAGTTCACAAATGCAGTAAAATATTTGAGAAAATAAAATAACTAGGCATTAGAAAGGATAACATCTGATAATGTTCTGTCAGAAGCAGATGGGATGACAACACTATATATGCTCTGCTAAAGAGCTAAGACAAGAGTTGTGACTAAATTTATAGACTTAGTTAATTAAACCTTCTTTTTAATCCATAAATTGAAGTCTATGAGTTCTTTGAATATACTATTGTTAGTTTGCCAAAACCTTGTTATTAAATGCTCTTGATAAACTGATTGATTATAAGTTGCCTGCAGAAACTACAAACAGACTGAAATGTAAGCACATCAGATAATTTTTGCTAGTTCTACAGCATCCACTCAGTGACAGTATGAATAGCATCAGGAATTAAGTATCAAAATCATAATTTATTCTTTCAGTATCTGCTACCCACAAGCAACATGTGATTATCATTGTGCTCTGGTTTAGACAATATTCTGAGCAAAATGAGCTTGAGGCAGTGTCAGAAGAGAACATCTTAATTAAAAAGTTATTTTATTATCCTAACTAGACTAGAAAGGTTTACAATCCAGCAAGAGTAACTAAAAGCACTGCAGAACAATTGTGTTCATTCAGAGTGCAGACAAAGTCTGGGCAGCTGGGATTTGTCTAGCTACCTGAATTCTTACTATGTGAAGTACCTGACCAGGACTCTTGCTTTAACCACTGCCTATGCACTGCTTTGGCACTGTAGGGTGCATTTAAGGGTAGGCTGGAGCTTTCTGTTTTACCAGTATGTTCAGAAGAGTGAAGCAGAGTGACTCTGCTGGGGTCCACATGCTGTCTTCCCACACAATACACATACTTCAAGGGCCAGTCAGGAGAAAACATGCCAGGAAAGAAAACCAGCATGAAAGACAACAATTCAACTTCACTGCTTGTTAAGAGTTGTACAAACCTAGCCAATATCAGCTAAAGAACAAATCAAGGAAAAAGAGAGGGTCAGCAAATGTTTGTAGCAGCTGCTTCTTATGGGGGTTCTGCACTGCCCTATTTGCTCAGAGAGAAGCTGATTCCAGGATAAATGAAAAGAGAACAGTTCAAACTGGCAGAACTGTATCACTATTTATCACTAGCGTGTGCATTAAGGACAAGGCTATGCCCCACACTAGTGTTCAGCCAATGGTGGAACTCAGGAGAAGCTATTCTGCCAGTCATGAAGAGGTGACTGCAAGTCTGGTTATAAGTAACTAGGGTTCATTAGGGTAATTAGTAACTAGGGTTCATTACAGTTCACCACAGTGAATAGAAGTTGATTGTAACTCATGAAGAATCACGCCAGGCTTGTCTGGTTCATGCAGATACTCACTGCCACATACAGGCAATTAGATATCAGCCATGAGCCAGACTGTGTGTATGGTCATGAACAAGCTTTAAAAATGAAAGGATAGCAAGGAACAAAGTTGTTCTTCTGAGGATTGGCTGACCTATACTTATATAAGATACACTGGCACCAAACTCTTATTTAGAAGCCGCACACTGCAATTGATGAGGAGACATACACCTGAAACAGCTTTGAATGTCAACAATAAGAATTATATTTTCCATTTTTTTTCCCCCAGAATATTTCCAAACTGACTCACAAACAGATGATCCAGCTAAGATGTACCTACTGGCATGAAACAAGACTATACCAACTAATCAAAATTGTTGACTGTTCATCTTCACAGCTTTTACTGTGATACAATGCTCTGGACACTGGCAGTGTACAAAGAGATCAAGAACAGAAGGGCATAATATGGACTACCTGGATTATACCAAATTTGCCTAGATAAGAACTTGTGGGACAGCATATGCAGAACATGACCTCTGCTCTTTATAATCTGCTTCAATCAGGCTTTCACTTAAATCTGCTGTTTAGGCACTATTATAAATTTCTCAGTGCATGCATGTAATACGTGCATGCTGAGACCTCACAGGTCACATGAATGCCAAGGCCATTTGCTTGTGTCCTCGCCTTTTGACAGCAGTACTTGTCAGCAACACTTCCCTGAAACACAGGTTTTTACCTCCCAGACAATGTAACTCATTATAAAATTAATCAAAAGAAGTGAAAAACTCCAGAAAACTGCATGCTAGTAACTAGTCAGAGCAATTTGGAAGACTGGCTTGGTGCCTTAACCTGGTAAATAAATATAAGCCCAGCTTCCCTGAGAGCTTGAACTAACTGCTTTACCCAGCCTGATTAGACTAGCCAAGGGCTTGTATAATTTATATTAATTTTTGATTGAGATTGCTTTCATTCTCCTTACAACCTTGTATCACCTGAGAAGGCATCATGTTCCCCCTGACTCATGGAGAGTTGTGTTCTATGTTGTAATTTGCTAGAACAGTGATTATGTGCAAGTGGGAGAATTTCACAAGCAAAATGTCTTGTCAGTGAAAATAGCAGCTTTACTCCTACATTCACTTAGCAGCAGGAGGCAGAAAGTATCCTGGGGTTTTTGAATTATTGCTGAAATGAGCTCCAGATGCCTGCAGA
The DNA here is from genome assembly GCA_013397555.1 of Urocynchramus pylzowi. Classification (NCBI taxonomy): domain Eukaryota; kingdom Metazoa; phylum Chordata; class Aves; order Passeriformes; family Fringillidae; genus Urocynchramus; species Urocynchramus pylzowi. The sequence continues at coordinate 311,643 of VZRH01004939.1, forward strand.
AAGACTGCTAAATATATACCTAATTGCCAGTTTCTTTTGTCTTAGCCCCACTGTTAAACACCCTTCAAACAACAGCATTTGATACATTCTGAATTCTTTATTAGCACCTTTATGCACAATGAAATGGCACCTTTGCAAAGGGGCAGCACACCAGCGCTTCAGAAGTGACATCTCTGCAAGCCTTCCTGCATGGGGCAAGTTTTCTTATATTTTACAGCCTTGCTTTTACATTACATGCACACTGAATTTATACCCCTCAGCCTTTATGCTAGAAAAATTTGCACATTTATGTAATATTAATCAGGCACCAAATTTTGCTATTTTGAATTTTCAGCAAAGGAGAGCAAAACTATACTTCCTGGCCTGCTGCCACTCCAGTGAGTCATCTTTGCTGACATGCAAACTAATAGAGCTGAAGATTTAGAATTGCTGTTTCATAGAGGAAAAGGATTTGGGAGACACAAGCTCATGTGTGCCATGGCTCATCCCTGCTAACTCTGACTTCCACATGCATTGCCTACAGTACAGCTGAGAACAATGAAACTGCCTCTGGCTTTATCTAAGGGTAGCCATCAGGAATAGATGCACAGAATACTCTTAGTTGGAAGAGACCCACAAAGATCATCGAGTCCAACTCTTAAGTAAATGGCCCATACAGGGATTGACATACATCAAAGCTTTGATCTGGAAATGAAAGGGTCTTAAAAAAAATCAAAATATCAGATATACCACACTAAATTATTTTCATATTCAAATAAATAAATGTGTTTTTCATTGATTAAGGGATACACTAGTTTGGGCTTCCATAGACTTAGTTTTCTTTGTAATAGGTAGTATAGGGCTATATTCTGGATTTGTGCTGGAAAGAGTGTTGGTAATTCCAGGATGTTTCTGTTATAGCTGAGAGTGCTCACACAGAGCAAAAGCATTTCCTGCTCCTCACATAGCCCTCAGTGAGGAGAATGGAGGTGCACAAGGAGTTAGAAGTGGACACAGCTGGGACAGCTGCCCCCAGGGATACTCCACACCATATGGTGTCATGCTCAGCATACAAACCTGGGGGAAGAAGGAGGAAGGGAATCACATTTAGAGTGTCTGTGTTTGCATTTCCCAGGTCACCATTACACATAGAGCCCTGCTGTCCTGGAGATGGCTGAACACCTGCCAGCCCACAGGAAGTGGTGGATGAAAGCATTGTTTGGCTTTGCTTGTGTACACAGCTCTTACCTTAACCTATTGAACTGTTTTTCTCTCAGCTCATGAGTTCTCTCACTTCTAGCCTCCTGATTCTCTCCCCCATCTCACTGGTGGGAAGTAAGTGAGCAACTGGGGTTAAACCACAACAAGGCAGAGGGATCACCAGGGCAACCACTCTGGTTGTGACAGGGAGTACACAGCACACCGTCAGCTGCTGCATTCCTGTCAATGGACAATCCCTGGCTCAGTCTTCTTTACACTCTCCCTTCATGTATTTCTACATTGATAATACCCATTCTGAGCTTTCTCTTTTCTGTCCTAAACCATCCTGCTTGTCTCAGCCTTTCCTGATGTGAGAGGTGCTCCAGTCCCCTAATCAATCTCAGTGACTGCTTGCTGGATACTGGGGAGGCCAGAACTGGACAGAGTGCTCTACATGTGGCCTCAGCAGGGCTGGTAGAAAGGAAGGGTCACCTGTCTCAGCCCGCTGCCCATACCCCTCCTAAGGCAGCCCAGGGTTCCACCAGCCTTCGTTACCACAAGGGCGCAGAGTTGGCTCATGTTCACCCCGGTGTCCGCTGGAACCCCCAGTTCCTCTGGTGCAGGGCTGCTTTCCTGGTGGTCAGCTCCCAGAAAATACTGGTGCAGGGCTCTGCACTGCTTTTACTGAACTTCTGAGGTTCCTGTTTGCTGTATCTCCAGCCTGTTGAGGTTCCTTCCCTTTGGATGGCAGCACAACCCTGTGGTGTATCAGCCATTCCTCACAGGTTGGAACAGGCAAACTTGCTGAGGGTGCACTCTGCCCAATCATCCAGTAATTATGTTATTTCAAACCAGTAATTTCATCATAGAAGGTTTTCAGGTTGGCCAAGTATGATTTCCCCTTTGCAAACCCATCCAGTCCTCATCTGACTATGCCTTCCCTTAAGCACAATAACGTACTGCAGTCTCCAGTGGAAGAAGTGCACTGGTGAAATTGGGTCCTCCCTCCATTTCTCAATATAAAACAGAAAGCAAGGGACAGGTGAAATCCTATGAGCAGAAATGTCACCATTTTTCCTATCTGAGATCATGGAAGTAGAAAAACCAGCTTATTTTATTTACAGAAATTCAGTGAATGGCACAGTTGGCTTCAAGGAAGGACTGAGGAAGGGAAGCAAAACTGTTTAAGAAAGAAAAAAATGCTCCTTGAAGAAAATAGCAAGTATTTCTAAACATACAGTTTGTGTGTCTATCCATTTTCATGTTTTGTCATGTTTGTTCACCAACTCACAACAAGTAGGGACCAGGCATTATGACAGTATCTTTGGAGTCATCAAATGTAAAATGAGACTTCTATGTCATTGGGTTAAGCAGAGCTGATGACACAGCTCCCTAAGGGCATCTTGGGCTCACCCGTTTGCATTAACAAAACCTCAAAGAGATAACATTAGTGAGGTTTGGAAAGGAAACTGTAGCAGGGAGGTTGACATTGGTATCTGTAAATCCTCTGCATATCAGAGTAAGGAGCTCGGTGGTAATCTAAATAAACTCTACAAAGGGTACGATTTCTGGCATTCTTTCTGCCTCCCAAAAACAAAACTGTCATTGTTATCTTCTGATGCAATGAAAGACCTCTGTTACCTTCCTAGAAATACAGATATCTGTGCTAGTTCTGTTTATAAGAAAGAAAGGATTGAGAATGAAAAGGTGCCATGGCGAACATCTTCTCTCAGCCCTCCTCATATATAGTGCACAGGTTGCAGAAAAGCTTTAATGTGTTTTTACAATGAAGTACATCCATGTGTTTCCTAACTGTGCCATCTGCCCCCTGGATGCAGAAGATCCTAGCTAAAGAACCAAACATCTGTTCAGTCTGTGTGCATGCATGTCCGCGTACCTACAAGAGTGTGAGCACATGCAAGCAGCTGATTGTCTGGGAAGACATGAGATTACAGTCAGAGCTGTGTAACTACCTTCTAGACATACACGTGACACAGCTGCCCCAGGAACCCCAATGCAAACGAGAGGTGGAAAAGGAGTAGCCTGCAGTATTGCAATCTGCATGGCAATAACATCCTCATACCAATTTCAGCAGGTCAGTCTCTACTTATTCCAGTGTGTTTTTCTTTAAGCTGAAAGTGTTCATGAAGCATGCACTGAAAGCTATTGAGAATATTCTAGCTGCAAGCTTAGCTGCTGGTTGGTTTTTTTGGTGACTAATATTTTCCTTTTCCTCTCCTTTCTTGCCAACACAGCCAGCCACCTGCTAGTCTGAAGCTATGCTGTCTCCAACCCACTTCTACCTTAAAACCAGCAGAAGGCCCAGATGTTTCTCATCTAGCACACAGTAAACACAATGGCACTCCAGCAAATAGGCTATTTCAGCGCCTGGTTATGTCTGAAACTCTCCCCGGTGCTTTGGGAAACAGAGTAACAGCAATGAATCCTGTTCAATCATAACATAGTTATTTCCAAGCTTGTTTGGTGCCTAGAGCTTAAGGAAAACAATGTCCTTACTCACCATAAGGGATATATGCCAAGCCTACTGACAATGAAGACAACGGCAAATGTAAGGAACAGAAGGTCACTCAGTTTTTGACACTTGCAATAGTTTGCCATTTTGGCAGCCTGCAAAAGAAAAAGATGTCTTTTTACTTCCAGGAGGACAACTGAATTCTCTTGTACTGTGTATACGCTGTAAGAAAAAGAAATCAAATTTTTATGAAATCGCTAACATTTTCGCTGGGCCACCTCATAGTGATCTTGGAACTCCTATCCACTAAGCAGCTGAAAAGTACCTTCTTTGGAAAAAAACCCCAAACCAGTCTACATAAAACTAGAGTATGTATTTAATTTCTTTATTTCCCACTCAATTTCATTTTTGAGATTCTACAATTTCAGATTTGCAAAACTCTTCTAAACCTTTTATTGAACCCTAGTATGTTTATGGTATCTTTGTTCCCAACCTCTTTACCTGCTTATCTCTCACCTTTCCAGTATGCTCCACTGGCATTTTCAGCATCCATCTACTTTCCATGTGCCCCATGCTCTCTGACCTTCTAGTAGCTGCTATATGTAAACTTTGTCTCAATTCCTCCAGTATACCCCATATACTACATTTTTCTGAAGCATCTCTTCCTTTTCTACCTATGCAGAATAGTTTCCACCTCAAAGATTATAACCCTCCCCTTCGAGTATTTTTCCAAGGCTCTCTTTTCAGCTTCTGCTTTCTAACTTGTTGCCTTATGCTTATAGTTACATGCTTTTCTCACTTGTCTTCATGCAATCTTCTGACTCTTTCCCAGTGAAGGACTCACTAATTCATTACTCTTCTCTGAAACTGCTCATTAAAACACTGATCTTCCCAGAAGTTTCTTTATCCTATTCTCCCTGAAGAAAATGGTATATAGGGAAGGAATCTTGTTTAAAGATGTCCGTGCCGCTTCCACAGTGTTAATGTGTGCAACCAGTTAACTATTTCAAAATAACATCTGCTTTGAGAAAGGGACAGTTTTTCTTCCTGTTTTCTGTCAAATGTATCCAGAGAGTCCACTTAAGCAACTGGGAACTCTCTTGTGTCGACTTAAGCCCCTGGGAATCCTGTCAAAGCTCCTTTCTGAGGGGACCTGCATCCAGCTCCCAGTATCCCAGAAGATACTTCTGCAGGCTTTCCAGAGTACTAAGAGGGAGCAAAATTACTACAACTATCCATACAGAATACGATTCTGAATGCAGAATTAAAACCAGAGAAACAGATAATCTGGATGCCAAAAAGAAACCTGCACTTTTGGATGTTACCCAATTTCTGCAATGTTCCCACTAAAAACCTGAACATGAAGATTATTCCTCACTAAAGAAACTAAGTTAGGAAGCTCCCAGAACACGAGGAAAGCCACCACTGCTGTGAAGAAAACATAACCCTTCTGAATCAGCCCTATTTTCTAGAGGAGACACACAAATTTTCTAGCAGTTCGTATTCACAGCCTAGTTCGAAGGAAAAGAGAACACTTTGGTGCCAACATACAAAGCAGAAGCATTAATAACTTCCTTGCTTTTCAGATGACAGAAAATTCAGTCCAGGAATTCTGGATGTGTTTCCATGGTGGCAGTCTAAAAAACTGGTTTCATAGTGCATGAAGCTGATATTACTATAGCAACTTGTAGTAGTATCATGCCATTTCTCAAAAACAGTACAGCTATTGGGACATTGGTTCTCAAATAACAAATTACAATAATTCTACAAATTATAGTGATAAAGAAAGACTACAAAAAAAGGGGAATTAATATGTTGTTGCTGGATGGAATTTGGCCACCTAAGACAACAGAACACAATTTTCTGAGTTTAAAAACCACGACTACAGCTGAGGAAGATAGCATTACAAATTCTTGAAAATCCTACTATGGTTCTTCCATACCTCCAGATACCTTAAGACCTGTGGAAAAAATCTCACCTCCAGTATTCCCACCAATGCACGCTACATCTTACAATGAGAGTAACAAAAAATGGTGCTTTCCAGCTTTCCAGTGGATATGTTTCACTATGAAATGATGATGGAAAGAGTCTAGTGGCCTCCAGAAATAGCTTTTCATTTTTACAAATATGTAATAGGTAACACAGGTCAGGTGCACAACTGACCCATCATGGCAAGATATTTAACCAACTTCTTTTGCAGTTTGATAGTTTACTTTCTCTGCACTGACTTTCCCCTCAGTAATGTCAGCAGTAGGCAAGAGTCCATCTCCTTTCATATTGCACCAGTGTCGTGACCCACTGCCCTAGCAGAATTTCCAGTCAAACCAGACTGAAAGAACTGACTAGAAAGACCACTTATGTATGTGCCTCATAAGGAAGCATATCTGATCAATGTTTGCAACTCTGGTGAGAATACCAGCAATTCCTCTTTGTCTTAGTGAATGAACTGAGGGTAAAGTTTTAGCTAGCCTAGTACAGCTGCTCTCTAGTGTTTTTATAGTTCCACAGACACTGGTCTGATCTAGAATAAACATCTTTAAGTACTTCTTTCTGGTGGTGAGAAAAGAGGAATGAAGAAAGTTTAGGTGAAGTCACAGCTAGCTATACACATTGGTGAAACAGAAAAATAAACTTGCAAAGATGTGATTATTTTTCTCATGAAAAATCCACATTCTCTTTTGCTTTCTATCTCAGGCAGTCATGTGCCTTCTAGATCAAAAAAGATTAAAAAATAAAACCATATTTACAGCCCTACCAAATCAGAATGGCAGGATTTTGATTTTGCAATAGGTGACTCATGCAGTAAGTCTATATTCTTGCATAACAGGTATCCTTGTAGGTACTTGAATAAAAAATAATTTCAGACAAAATAGTTATTAACTTTGGAGGAGAGTTCAGAGACAGCCAAATTCCAGCATGAGCCAGAGCTGTCTAGTAACTAATGCAGATAAAGGATAACAATATCTCTAAGCTGCCACTATGGAAGTTACAGACCATCTTGACTTAAAAGAATTTCAGTCATCCCTTCTTCTCCAAATACAACTGCTGGTACTGGGATCCAGAGGCATGGGAACCTGGTAAGTCAGAGGTCAGCACACTGGCCATGCCCAAAAAAGCCACTAAATTGTCCAACACCCTCTGCCCAGCAAAGTAGAGCAGAAACACACCGTGACACCTTGATTCTTTCAGAGACAGGGTCATTGCTCCACACACCATGTCACAGGGGGTAAGAGCCAGGTGACCCACTTCCACCACTTTCCAGATTTTGCAACTTTAGCTTTTGATTTTCCCATGCTGTGTTTAGAATCTGCATGTACCCCTCCCTGGCATGCAATGCATTACCAGTCTCTGCTCTGACAAGCAACATATCAAATGATAAACCAGTCTGAAATCAGAAATATGCACTGCTACAAGTGCAAGATATTTAAGCAAGGAAATAGACTATATTAATCACCATCTTGAACTGGCTTAGGAAACATAGCATAAAGATTCTACCTACTGACAGGATGACAGTAGGTAGAACTTTATGCTATGAAAATCTACCTATTTTTGCATAGCAAAAAGATTCTATCTACTGACAGCATGACACACGAATGATCTCACCTCCAGGACAATATCAGCCGCATCATGGAGACACAAGATCAAGGTTCCCACTCGTGTCAAATTGGTTACATATGAGAAGGTAATCAGGGTGACTGTTACAATGTGATGTGTAAACATGATTCCAAAGTCCTAGAGGAGCAGAAGCAAGGAAAAGAGACAAAAACCAAAAATCCAATGAAGTAAACACCAATATTCTGTACTCATATACAAAAAATGGATGGTTGTTTCTTAAATCCAGCATTATATTTAAGTTATAAAAAGATCTACTATATAAGTGTATTATACACCCTCCTCTATATTTCATTTAGACTGAACAAAATAATCATTGTATGTTAACCAAATGCAAAAACATTATTGAAAGCTAGGCAATGACCACACTTCTCAGTTCATAGTAATTTAAGCTAATAAAGTAAACATTTGCATTTGCAGTTACTTTGAAAAGGCAAATGTACATGCAAATCAAATTCCACCATACTTTTTATGCACCAAGTAACATATGATTATAACAATATGCATAACCAAGTGCCAAATAATGCACCATTCAGAAGAGAGAAAGCAGCTACAAAGGAAGGCACTAGTGCACTAGGACAGCAGGCACCTGCCAAGAACAACTGAGAGAATCCCAGATCTAGACTTTTATTTGTTTGTTTTTAATCAAGGTGCTTTGTTTTCACACTGTAACAGGGTCAGGAAAGTCTTCAAATGAGCTGGAGCATCTCCTCCTAATTGGTTCTAATCCACTGCCTCCCAAATGATGCAGGCTAGCTGGTCTCCACCCCAGTAACTCTCAGTTATTTGGCCATAAGGTAACTGTTACTATTGAAAAATCTGGGAGTGGAGACACTCCCAGAAGTAACATCACATTCCCAGATACTTGCCACGGGGCAGATAAAGCAGAGGGAACAACCTGCCTGCCTGGACTAGACTCCCAGACTGATTAACGAGAGAACAGGACCTGCAGAGATGAGACTTCTCAGCGAGGCACTGAGTCAGTCAAAAATAAGTCTTGTTGGCATTTGCCAAACTACCTGCACAGCTTTGAGGAAGTGATATTAAAACCCTTAAGATGACAGGCAACATTTAACTGGGGAGTTTCTCTATGCACCAGAGGTAAAATCTGTAGCACAGCTCCCAGCAGATTTAGTGGCTCTCATGCAGAGCTGACAGAAAGGACAGCCATCCAGGCAGACAAAAGGAGCAGTTCCTTCAGGCAGCCTGCTCACCAAGTGTACTGGAGGTGGAATTTGGCTTTCTGATAGCTTTTGTGGGCCAGTCCTGCTGAGCTGGGTAGTCTTCAGCTAAGTGGCCCACAACAGAGAAAACCAACACTGTGCCTTTAGAGGGGCAGCACCTGGTTTGCAAAGCAACCGAAGGTACCTGTGTCAGGCAGGAGGGCCCTGTGGAAAGTGCCATGAGCTCCAATTAACACAGGGGCAGCTCTGGAAAAGCAGCAGCTCCAGCCCCTGACTGCACTGTCTCTTCAGTACTGAGAAGCATACTGCACAGTGTTCCCACAGCTCTCTTTGGGAATGTAGCAGGCACCACTGGCTTTAAGGACGTGCAGTGCCACTGCCTCTCAGTACCAGCACGTGCCTTCCCTGCAATGTACACCTGGAAATGTACACTCCACAATGTAGTCCATGGAAGAACCTGCAGCTTGAGCAGTCTCACTAACTGAAGAGGGACAGGACCTGCTCCCAGCCTATCACTCATCTTTCATGCTATCAGGCGTTACAAGATCCTATTTCCTACTCCTCAGTAGGCACTGCCAGTACCTTCAACACAAAACTAAGGAAGGGTAGGAGGGCAGGGAAGGGGAGAAAAGATAAAAAGACTAAAAGCAGAGACTCAAATGCCAGTTTAATATATACCAAACATTTCCCAGCCAGGTTATCTGGCCCCCAGAAGCATGGAACACAATAAAATACATTCATCAGTCATATCAAGTTATTGCTTTAAAACCATTTTCTTCAAGCAGACAGAAGAAAATGACAATTAAAGACCGTTTCCCCCTTTTGAGTGTCCTAAGGGAAAACAAGGCTATGGCATTTCAGTCATTTCAGGAACTACAAACACACACATAAAGACCATTTCACCACTTCACAATAATAAAACCAGCAAAGCACCTACCTTGTTCCATGGGATTAGAAGTAAGCTACTATTATTGCCCTATGGCCAAACTGCAGCCTAGCTCTTTACCTCCTTCCCCTGCAGGTACTATGGCACTGTTCTTAATGTTCCTTACAAATGTAATTATGTTAGCACATAGGCAGTCCTAATGGGGCAAAAAGTCAAGTAGAAAATCTCCTCTGTTTTCACAACTGACACATTTATGTTCTACAAATACTAGATTTCTAGTCCCTCTTGGATATTCTTGAGGCATTCCTGACAATATGGATTATTCCTAAGAAATCCTAATGTTCTTGGGCAGCAGTCTTCTGCCTTTTTGCATGACTCTTCTTAAAGAAATGCTGTCTGGGGAATTCCTGTAATAATGTTTCTTAAAAAAGAAGTTACTTGACTCTGCCACCTCTGAAACAGAAGTGTTGGACTAACCTATGGAAAACTGTTGGAAAAAAGTAGCAATGATGTAAATAAGACTGCTTTGTTACTGGGATTCTTTCTTTCCTCTCTGTGACACTTTTTAAAGTCATTAATTAATACTATGCTCTGAGGATGCTACCTATTAAATTTTAGTTATACACAAAGGTATTGAACACCTTTAGATACCAAGTGGTACCTGTGTTCCCAGCTTACTCCAGCACTTTCATCCACATACAGTGGAAGAGCAGCTGCACATGAATGGGCTTCCTAATTTTGGGGTTTGTTTTTTGGTTGTGGTTTTTTTTTTTGTGTGTGTGTGTTTGTTTGTTTGTTTTGGCTTTTTTTTTTGTTGTTGTTGTTTTTGAAACCCTTGTTAATCTATTTCAAATCATATGTANACATACAGTGGAAGAGCAGCTGCACATGAATGGGCTTCCTAATTTTGGGGTTTGTTTTTTGGTTGTGGTTTTTTTTTTTGTGTGTGTGTGTTTGTTTGTTTGTTTTGGCTTTTTTTTTTGTTGTTGTTGTTTTTGTTTTTTTAGTTAATCTATTTCAAATCATATGTAAATCATATGTATGTTTGTGAAAGATGTGTTTATTTACAGAAGCTTCATAGCTTCCAGTTGTAACTGCTGGAAGATGTCATGTGCCTTGGTTAAGAAAACCTGTGGCTAAGAATAGGAGAAAGAACTTATTCTAGACACCATGAGTGGGAAGAACACAGGGCAGACAGCAGAAAAACCCCATGGGTCTCAACTTGTAGACAAGCCCTCTGGAATTAAGGCCTCTGCCACCCACATTTGTTTAACATGCCACACTCACTGACTGAACTGCCAAGTGGCCATGGAGCATTAGTCCCACTGAAGGGCAAAATATCATTTTCATGGCTTACATTACAGATCAACAAGGAAATGGAAAGGCCTGCAAAACATATGCAATCCAAACTGCTTCCACTGAAACAAAAGAAATTAATTCTGTGTGTCTTTCTTTTCCAAGAAAAGTCTCTTTGAAGAAAGAGATCTATATTCAAATTTAGCAAAACATAGTGTAAATTTTCTAGAATCAAAATTCAGTATTCAAGAAAATCAGCACCTACAGATAATTTTATTATTGGAATGAGTGAACTGTCTTTTTTTAAAAGAAGTAAAACGCAGAAGTTCTAGGAATTGCCAAATGCTTGGAAATAAAAGGTGTAAGTACACAGAAAAGTTTCCTAGACCTTCTACAAACCTGTTAAAACTGTGAATAGAAATTTTACACATTTCTTTAAATTTACCTGTCAAATATTTTTCCATTAAAGAATACATCAGGTATCCAGAAAGCTTGTAAATAAGCCTCACAGCTTTTAAGGTTCATCAGGTGCTTTTGAAACTAACAAACTTCCATAATTATTTTTTTCAGTGTTTTACAAAACAGGAGCATGGGAAGCTGGAAAAAGATGATAAAACACCAATTCATACTCGGTTTCAGTCTTTGAAAATGAACACCCTTAAGGGAGACTATCTTTACAGCAACATAGTAGATATTTATGAAGCTAAAAGCATGCCATTATAAAACTGTAGAAGATACACACAGTTCACTGACTTGATGGGAATAATAGGTTTGTACAACAGCCTAGTTTGCTCACACCTCCAGTCAGGAAAAGACAATCTGGTGGAATTTGTAACACCTAAATAAAGATAAACAAGTATTTGAAAACCCCCTGGAAGTAATTTTTGAAGTCATCAGTTTGCTATCAGAGAAGAATAAAATGGAGATGGAAAACAGTAAGTACATCTCTCTTGATCTACAGTACATAAAAGATGAGTTCTGGAGTTAGGCCAGTGCTGAGGGCTGCTGCTTCCAGCAAGGACACACTGCACCTCTCCTTCAGACAAACCCAACTACATGAAAAAACCACTTGGCTGAATTCCTGCAGTGCACAAGACTGCCTGAGCACTTCTGACCATCCCAGAATACAACACAGCCACTGCTGCTGAATTTAAAGTATCTAAAATGATAAACAAGATTTATATAAAAATATTCCTTTCACTGTAACATGAAAACATCAACAGCTTACTCAGGTTGAGAACCGTTAATCTGCTCCATACAGCCCAATTGTGAAATATTACAATAGCATCCGATATTAGCTGGCAAATTTCCTGCTTCCTGTTAAACAGATCCCTATTTCATATGGGCACCATTCCACACATTGCATATGGGGTGCATTACAAGGCTTCCACATTTTTTTAAACTAAGCCTTCTTTTAAAAGAGAACAACTATGCTGTTGGTGTCTCTGTCAAGCTTGTACTCCTTTTTGCCAACTACTGTAAGTCTTTAGTACTAACATTTTTCAGCTCAGTGGGTTTCCTTGGCAGCTTGCACTCCATACAGTTTTACTGTGTGACACCAGGGCACAGCTGCATTTCTCCAATCTGATCTTCCTCGTTATCAATTCTGCTTACACTACAAAAAGAGCTGTCTCCACAGTCCAAACCGGTGAGTGATCCTACAGGTCATTTACAAATATGGCATCTCCACTGTTCCCTGCTGGGTGCTGATAATGAAAGGCTTTTGACTCGCTATCATTGCACTGCAGATGTGCTCCTGCTCTCTGCTGGACACTGCACATTCTCAGACACAGCAGGTGCCTGGGACACTACTTGGGATCTAGTGCTCTGGGTTCAAAAGCTGTGGCTGGGGTGTCAATAGGCTGTTAGCAATTCATTTCCCCACCTCCATATCCCATCCTATTTCCACAGCAGGTTGCCCTAAGGTTTTTCTGATAACAAATACAAGTCATTTATATAGAACTAAGAAACAGACTTGGCCCCTGCAGTGTAACAGATTAGTCAATATTACTCTTGATTTAAATTCATCTCCACTATCATATAGCTCCCTTAAGCATGGTTTCTCTCTATCTCAGTTTGTAAAACAGGGAAGTTATACTCATGTCAAGCTCATCATTAACAGAAAGTTTAGCATCTACAGACATTGCAAGCAAGGGATTTATATGTGTTCATCATAAATTGGTTGTTTTATTTATAATTTATACTCCAATATGGATTCATATTTTGTGGATGCTTTCTTGAGATTTCCACTTCTGGAATAATCTCGAAATCCAAATAGAGGAGTGTGTTTCTATATAGGTAGCTCTTGCATAGGACTCCCAGGAATACACTGTGGCTCTAAATGACAGATAAGTTTATTCAGGTCATAATACATCCTTCATTTACTCTTTTCACTGTTATGCTTCTGCTAAAATTCTAATAAACAGGAATTTTTCCATCAGCATAGCCTACAATCACTTATTTAAATGACAGCTGAAGGAAGCACATAAAGATATTATAAAACCCTTTCAAATGTTAAAAAACTAATTTTGAAACATTAAAGCCCCTGCAAGAATAGTTCAACGGACTGTTATTACAAAGTAACTGTTGTGCTCCTTGTTCTGTTATGGACTAGGATTCTCCTTAGAGGAGAGAACTTGGAATATGGAAGAGTTTGCAACTAATTCTGGAAAAATATTTCTATTTGGACAGAGTCTTGTCTTTTTTCATTAACAACTCTCTAACAGCAATGCTCAGCTACATGACTGGAAGGGTAAAAATTAAATATAACATCACTTTTTAATATTAAATATTTTTTTGTCCTTTTGTAGAAAAATCTGAAAGCCCTCATACATCCTATTTCACAAAGTGGTACTTTGAATTTAGAAGGCAGTCTTGCCCTTTTCTTGGTATTTCATTGTTTAACTCTTAGAAGAAACAGTACATCTACCAGATACTACCTGTCCAATTCCATTCAAGTCACTGCAGAAAGCAGAAGGTTCTTTTGGCTTCTGCTATTTGCCCCTCAGTATTTTCTCCAGGCTCTTCCTTCATGTGCATCAAAAACCTCACATTATAGCAACAAGGAGCAGAGTAAGACAATCAGAGTTTCTCAGTGATGAATATCTGCAGAAGTTGAACACTAGAAAGAACTGTATTTCCAGTTCACTACACATGTAATACTGCTGTTCCTCAAGTAAAGAATGACATGTTAAAGCTTAAAGCTTTTGGTGTTTTTAGTCTCATTGTACTTACCTTTCTTTTGACGTCAATGAATTGAGAAAACATTAAGGACCAGTAGAATGACAATTCAACTATGTAGTAGTAATGAAGGTCGGGCACCAGGGGCTGAAAGATGGAGATGAGAAAAGATTAATAGAGTCTAACTGGCATTACAGGCAGCTGGGGTCTGTAGGAGACATGTTTATCACAGGGGATTATTGAATGACACAGAAGCATCCTATATGAAAAAAATGATGATGGTTGCCTCTTTTAAACTCAGATGGCTCTTGAAAAATAAAGCTCCCCAACATACTCTCTTCTAATGTTTTAGCCCTGACAATACTGTAATACCAAAAACTATGATGTTATCCATTTGGAACCCAGAGCAAATTAAATTCTATGTATTCCTAAGTCTGTTTTGGAAGTTTATTTGAAACATCTTGCTGTATATCAGTAATGTGAGTTTAAAGCATAGCAAAAAAACAATGCTAGAGTAGACTAGAAAAAAAGTAATACTAGTGTATAATCTTATCTGCTCATGATGAAAATGTGGGCTTTGAGCAGGGCTCTATAATAGAAATGCCTACTTTTGAAGAATTTAACCATTTTCTGGGGACACATTAACATTTGGGAAAAAGAAAATAAAATAAATTTATCCAAGCATCTTGTCTGATATACAACATGGTTACAGAGCTGTTTCAAAGTAAAAGAAATTTAAAAAATCCAAAACCAACCTGGGGTAACTTCAAAGAAGGTAACTGGTAGCACACATAAACACTTTGACCCTCAGCCTAAGAGAGCCAGTCCTAGGAGCTACTCTAATTTCCATGCAAATGTCCTCCATGACAGTCACTCCTTCCATGGCAGCGACAGACAGGGACACTGGCAAAGGAGAAGCTCCTGCAGGCATCTCGCAAGGCATTGGATAAATCATCTCTAGAGCACCTTGCCCTGGCACAACTATGCACCCAAGCAGGGTATGAGCTGTTTCCATTGGGAAGAGGTATTTCAGTTGCACCTTTTATTCCCATTCCCTTTTGCAGACAAGTTCTTTGCAGCTGAAAGCCATTCCTTGGATTCCCAGGAAACGTGTTATGGGTGTTAATTTAATATAGACATATGCTTATGCTTTATGAAAAATGTGTAACTCAAAATCCATCCTTTAAAGCCATCTCTTGGGCCAATGTAACTTTCCTGATTTAGAGAGACTGCCAACAGATTTTTAAATCTGTGTAATTAAAAAAGGGAAAGAAAATAAGAGCTTGCAACAAACTGCAACTATTATATCCATAATTGCAAGGGAACTCACTGGGGAAAATTTCTAGTAAAAAATTAAGATTTTCAGCTGCTTTATTAACATTAGTTAATTAACATTTAGCATTAGTATTTATAAAGCCATACATAGTGATAGTGTAGGGTGATAATAAAGATGTCACAGATTCCTTCTATCAAGATCAAGGAATCTATTGATTCCTTGTATCAATAGTGTGTTTAACTTAGTTCAAATGTTAGGTTCAGTTCTCCATAGAATTAAACTCAACAGGTAAACCTGTGCTTATGGCTGTGTTATCACCCAAATGATCCATTTGACTATGTCGACAGTAAAGTCCAGCTGGATTTCTGCAGTGCATTGTTCAGTAATTTACAAAGGAGGTGTAGCAAATAAAAGATTCAAAATTTTATGTAGTTGTGGAAAAAACCAACAGAACAAACAGAAAATGCAGTACTTAGCCCTGATTAGCACCTAGTAGATATTTTTATCTTTGAGACAGTGATTTTCAAAATGACTTTAATTTGACACTGCTTTATGTTGGACCCTCACCACTACTAGAACGATATTACATATAGTAATTTTACCTCCCACACTCTAAAAGCAGTAACCAACTTCCTAAATTATCTTCTTCTTCTGCTAAGTCTGGTAAACGTATGTTCTTCAATCAGTAAGCTTCATGGTCTTTTGTTTTCAGTCAACCCCTTATTTGATGTAATAACACAAAAAGTAGGAAATGGGGCTGGGAGGCACCAGTGACTGTAGCTACATCAACATAAGAAACAACTGTACCTGAAGTTTCTGAGGGATTAAGTTTCTGCCCTTCCCCCACTCAATTTCTGCTGCTGCTTCTCTAATGTTGCTTAGTTCACCCTCCAGACTCTGGGTGGAATTTAAGTCATTATTTCTTCTGAGGCTACATGACCAAACTCCCTCAACATTTCTCGGATTAAGATTTCTGCTGAACTGTCTCCACTGAACTATTCCCAACAGAGACACAACCTTCAAGTACAGCAGCATCCAAACACAGCTCTGTTCAGTCTCTGATCTGTCAAGGGCTGTTGACTGTCACAGGGATTCATGTGTCTTTCAGACAATACTCTTATTCACACTCTCCAGTCGGGCAATTGCTTTTTTTTGCCCTTCCCTGCTATTAGGGAAATTTTAAAAAATAAAATATATATACCCTAGACATTCAGGTTGTATGACATACAGGTTGTGTATATATATGTATGCACATACCCTAGGTTAGAGTCCTTAAACTGCAAACTCTTCTCTGGAGCTTTTGGAATTTAATGTGTGGAATTCAGGTGTGACAGCTATGTCCATCTGTCCAATGTCCAATTGGACACTGTCCACTGTCCATTGGACATATGTCCAATCTTGAACTCAAGCAAGATGGGAAGAATCTAGCAATGTTCTGAAACAGAGTAGCCCATTCACACAAACATACTGGCACAAAGCTCCACCATAAGAAAACCAGAGCTCTGCAGAAGTGTCATGCTTGCTTTTAGACAGCACTGTAACTTTTACCTGATATGGATACCCGCTCCAGCACTGCCTGGTATTCCAGAGCCAGGGTGTCTGAAAGAAAGAAAAAGCAAAACGTAGTTAAGTGTATATATTTAATATTAACGAAGGACAAAGAATATAAGAATAGCTTAGTTTTTGCATTTTTTGAAAGAGGCTGTGAAAACCGAATAGAACAAGGAGACTTCTCAGAGTTTCAGAGCACGAATTAGAGCAACTTGCATCTCACTTTTGCAAGAGTGCAGACTGAAAGTAACCAGCTCATGCTTGGATGGTCAGATGTCACACTACATTCTCAATAGCGCAGGAAATTTTGACCTCAGCCAGCTTAAATATTTCAAAGAATATTCCTTGCAGGTGCCATTATATATAGGCATTCTTCCATACAGGATCCATCCTTCATCTTTACATAGCCTTCTCTACATTTGAGTACAGGGGGCAGAACATCATTAGTAAGTCTCCTGGATTAAGGCAGCACAGAGCATACGCTTACAGCATTAAATGCTTCCCTTAGATCACAGTTTTTCAAATAAATCTTCACTGCCAGAGAGAAGGCATGTTCTTTGTTTTCACCATTAGGTGGAGCAGGTCAGCTCAGGCAAACCATAACACCAAACTCATCCAAAATACAATGGGTGAGTGTCAAAGCAAGAAAATGGAGCTAGGCAGAATGTTAAATCCCCCAGGTTGAGAATCAGGCTAGGTAGTAAGGATTTTTTAACATGCACTTTAATGAAAAAGAAGATAAAATAACATTTTCACACCAATACCCCCAGTGCTCCTGAAATGACAAAGAATAGTTGTTACAGTAGCCTGAAAGGTATACCAACATTTGAAGTAACAGACTTCCTAGAGTTTGTGATATTCCTCTCTCAAGGATCCTGTAAGAATGCTTAAAGTCCATCCAGATTTATCCTTCCCTCCATTAGAAATAACTTCTTCTCCACAGTATTTACTGTGCTATACAAGTTCCCCTCATTTCATGCAATAAAAAAAAAAAAGTCTTTGGAAACAGTGACAGCACCTTTGCAAGATATTATAAAGAATCTAAAATATTTCTGTCTGACAGTTGCCTAAATTAGATCCACACAAATATTCTAGGATAATTCATAGTTTTAGCCAGGTTTGAAAAGCTGTAACTGTCTTTCATATCATATTCATCAAAAGATAAGAGATGCTTCCTACCCAATTATTTTGCTGCCTAAATTACAGGTCCTAGCAAAAAAAGCGTATTTTTCCCTTACAAATATTATGGCATCTTAAGGCTTCATAAGCATAGAGATGCTTGCTGCAGGAGCTACAGATACAGAGGTTTATGAGCAATTAAAATGCTGATTGCTAAATAAAATAGGCCTTTCTTGGTGAACCTATAACCACAAAGCCCTACAGGATACCACAACTGACAAATAATGTAATGTATGCATTAAGCCTCAAAGACCAATACAGCAGAATATATGCCCCTTCTGAGCCACATAAGGCTCAGAAAGCCAGGCTGCCATCTCAGACAAAATGCTTCTGAGTAGCTGTTTGGAAATCTAATGGATCCTTTGTGGGCAAGAGTACTTAAAATACCAGGGCTCCTGCAGCACCTTCTAACCTTTCTTTCCTCCCCAGTCTCCCTTCCCCTTGACTTGCCTTGGCATCTGAGTTGCTCTTAATAGCTTTAGCAACAGGGCACTTTGATTATGCTTGTCCTGGAGGTTTTAGGGAAGAGGTGGAGGAAGAGCTTGGTTTAAGCACAACCTTCTTCTCTGACCTCCACAATGAGCACAGCCCTAGACTGCACTCAACACCTAAAAGTAAACCACAGTTACAGTTGGACCAAGAAGCATCTTCTTTAGTCCTCTGTGAACCTCACAACTGTGGAATACTGTGTAGAGGCTTCAGTAGGAAGAAACAATCTAAAAAAGCTCACACTGTGTGCAGTAACCCATTAGTGAAAGGTGGATTAATCGTAAGGGACCTAAGACTGACATTCCAAGGCTCAAGTGAGTCCTGTGTGTGCTCATAGGACATGTCTGCAAACTTCCTCAGAACAGGTAAGTTCACTGTGAAGCAGAGCACAGCTTTGCCTGCAAGTCCCATGTTGGATGAGAAGAAAAGGTTAGTGACTTGGCTCCACAACAGATCCTTTTTTGATTAACATAAAAGCACGCTTCTGTTTTTGCTGCCTGCTAGATACCCAATTTTCATTTTACTTCCTATTCTTGGTATATAATGTCTGAGGACGGGAGGGACAGAAGGGGATTGGAGAAGAGAGAAAATACAAAGATCCTGATAACAAAAAAGCCGCCCCTTAAGATGGAAGCAGAATACTGAAAACTTCAGTACCAATTATGCTAGGCACAGAGCACCAGCCCTACAATGCTGACACCCTGCCTCACAAAACATAAAGGAGTTCAGATGGAAACTGAAGTTTTACCACACTTAGGTGCAGTGCCAAATGAATGCAATATCAGTGACAGAGGATGTAAACAGCTGTTCAATCTGTTGAGATTTACAGTACTAAGGAACAAATCACCATAATTCCCTTACAGGAATATCTGTTAAAAACTCCATCAAATCTCTCTCCAACTCTGTGATTAAATGGAGTAATTCTAAAGAATTCCTTCAAAAGTAAAACTTCTCCTGAGACAAGGGAATGACTAAGGATTTTGGAAAAAAAAAACCAAAAAAACCCTTCCAACATTATCTCTGATGTTTGCATGCTTAGCCAGAAGTCTTGAGTTATTTTGTATCCATTGCCTCATTCACTTATCTCTAGAGAAAGCATCTAATTGTCCCCTGGCTTTCAGAAAACACTAAGAAGTGAAAATCTCCAGGTCTTGCTCAAAACGCTGCTAGTATCTAGTATGTGAAAGTTGTGATAGTAAATGAAGGGGGGAAAAAAGCAGTACAATAAAAAACTTCCCGTTTTTGAGTATTACAAAGAGCTGTTAATCACCTGATTTAGTCATGACTATGAGGTCATGGTGTAGCTCCCAAACAAGTTCTTCCAAAATTCTTAGGTAAGAAAAATCTTCTGATTTTTTCACCAAATAAAGAAATCTGGCTGCTGTTTTTACCAGAATCCAGCATGTAAAAATCCAGGAACATCATGACAGAATCCCCACATTTCACTAGAGTCAAATTATGTTCAAAACACATTTCAAATCAAAATAAGACATCCTTAGCCCAAAAATAAAATATTTTAAGTTGCTTTGGAAATTAGAGAGCTTTTGAACCTGTAGAACAAAACTAGCAAAATACAGAGCATTCACTGTGTATATGTTCACCACTCTGCCAAGATTTTTATCTGGCTTGGTTAATGCATTTGAATACAATTTTGTATTATTTGTTACAAAAAATATTAAGTGGAATGGAAATTAGCACTATTAATTACAGTCAAGATAATATATACTTTTAGCAAAGCTCTACTGATCTCATTTTTTTGGGGCTGATATAGGCAAAGATGTCAAAGATGTCTCACAGCATTCGCACCTACATCCATCAACTTACAGCAGGTCCTTGCTTTGCTCTTCACAGAAACAAGTGGTACAAAGTAAAGCCAGAAGATTTCCCCTTGATGAGTGCTCACTTAGCCCTGAAAAGAGCAATTTGCTCTTACCCCAGGAGCAAACCTTCACTGAGTGATACCCGTGTACAGGTCAAGACACAGCCAAACTCTTTTCCTCAGCAGCAGCTGCCTTGTCCCAGGGCGGGCAGGACAGCGGCTCCTGCTCCCCTGAGCAGACCCCTTGGTGTATCCCCAGCTTTACACCTCATCTACTCAAGAGTGCAACTGCAACAGCAGAGGAGACTACCAGCTTTCTGTTCACTGCAAAATACAGCAACATTTCTTTTCACAGATTTTTTTATTATCCAGGACCTGAAACTGATAGCCTTTTAGTCAACCACACCTTTCGTAACTTTAGCAGAAGGACAATTATTCATAATTAACAGGTTTTTTGGGGTGTTGGGTATTAGTTTTTTGATCAGGTTTTGTTTCACTGGTTGGTTTTGTTTTTGTGCATTTCTACTTGCTTAAATTAAATAGTATTTCAATAGTCATTTTTCCCCAATTATGGCTTGGGATTATAGCATTTTTTTTCTTTTTCAATGTATTAATAATCATTCCTTTTGGACATCACTTGGTAAAATAAGCACTTGCTTAGAGGTAAATTGAATTGCTCAATTTCTTTTTTTTCTGCAACACTTGCATCCTCTTGGCATGGTATGCTGGATGGCTGCTGACACTAGAAAGAACATTAGATTACCAGACAACACAAAAAGCATCTTTCCTTACTTTCCTCTGTCAGGGCCTCTATGTTCTACTATTAAAATTAGTCCATCCATGTATGGTAAATCTAAAGGATTTTTTAGTAAGTTAGTCTCTTAGATACAAATTCCACAATGATCCTGGGCTTCCTTCCTCATCTTCTTGGCTCAATGACAATCATCAGCATAATTGTAGACTACTGCAGCCTTTCACTCTTAAGGAGCATATATATCCATGAAAATATTTGCTTCTGCATATAATGTACAAACAAATACATTCTTATTCCTCTTAACTACAGAAAAATTCCTTGGTATTAATTGTTATATAACAAGCCACCATTTTACAAGTTACAGAAAGTGACTTTTTTTTTTTCCCACAAGTATAAATATTTTGCAGCTTCTTTCTCTCCAGCAGAAAGAAACTGAAACTCTTCCTCATTGTTTTTAATTTTCAGAAAATTTGTAAAGCAACAATCAGACCTTTCTGAGTCAGCTTTTCAAAGTTTCAACCATCTTCCACTAAGTCTGCCTTATGATGTCTTGGAAACTCTGACTTCCTAAAGATGTGTGCTTTTTCCTACTATCCTCTGAAAAACTGCTCTGAATATAGCAACATCCCTTGCTCCTGTTGTATTCGTTTTGCTACTACTTAAGAATTTCTCAAACTAAACTTTCAGTGATTTAAAAAACACATCAGACAGTTTCCAGTCTCTACTGGCCATGCATGACAGGCTCTGAGGGCACAACCTTAGCAGGCAATGATGCCAAGAGCACAGGCTGAACTGTGCAATAAACTGACACTCTGCAAGCATCACTGCAAGACACCTACACATCAAAATTATGCATGCTTCCCTCTATCCACAAAATCACCGAGTTCTGACAAAACACCATGCTGGGAACAAAGAGAACTCAGCAAAACAACAAAATCCACGGCTACTATTTTGCATCAATTTGTGCAAGTTCTTCCTTCCAGTGACTGTTAATTTGGTTTAGGATTCAATTGCTTCTCACACCAGAAATAGAATTTTCATAAATCCTTCAAAGATCCAAGCAGTTGTTTGTATTTCTTGGCATAGCTAACTACAGAAGTGAAGACAATATGACACATTGTCAATGAATCTCCTGAGGTTCTTTTTTCATATATTGTGACTAAGCAAGCTGTTTTAAATTTCTGCAGAACAGGGCTTTTTTCCCCCTCTAGAGTTTAGTGCTTTGTGTCTGTAGAAAAAAGGTTTTAGGGGAAAAAATGCTTCTGCAATGAAGAGTGCTCAGTGTTTCCTCTCAGCAATCTGCACTGTTGACTTCCAAACATAATTAAAAATTATACTTCTGCTAATGGGAAACCATAAAATATGGAAGAACTTAAAAAGGCCAAAATTAATAACAATCACTGGAAGATGCACTTGACATTCAAATGCAAATAATATGTGTGTTCAAAAAAAGGTTTTAGAAAAAAATATGAATTCAAGTTTTGATGTATTACATGAAATTATATTTGGAAAGGCAGAGTAAGCTCCACACACACATCCACTTTTCTCTTTAAAAATATTATGTACAGAGATTTGGAGCTTATGTCTTGTGTTGATAAAAGTTTACTTTCAACTTAGAGCTTATGTGGAAAATGAAGCTGGCAAAAGGAACTGGTAATTAGAATCTGGAAGGGTTCTAATATTAAGGCAATGCACTGAACAGAATTGAAGAACACTCCAGACAGAGAATTTAGTGACTATAGCATCTCCTCCCCCTCCTCTTCCAGACAGCCACCAGTCCCCTTATCAAGCCCAGCCATCAAAATATTTGCACTCTTTTGTGTACCTTCTTCCTCTGACACTTGCTCTGCTGGTTGCTTTGTAGTAAACAAAACTTCTAAAAACTTTTGCCTTCATGTATAATGGCAACATTTTCAAGGACTGTTTGATCATGAGCAAGCTGAGTGGCCAGTGGTCCTATGACATTTTAGAGCAGCTGGATGTCTACATAAATATTACAGGAGCTAGGCTAAAGTTCCCAGAAACACAGTTCAATGTATTTTGTAGTTCCTCAATCTACACTGTAAGAACTGTGCATAGAAAGTAGTGGACACATTCACCCGAGCACTGCAGGTTCCTGATAGCCCTTTGATGAAGCAAAGCAGCTGTACATTAGCTTTACAGCTGCCTTCTATTTTTGATCACAATGCCAGACCACATCAATTAGCCTAGCATTTGCATCTAAGAGGATATTTATGGATTTACTTTATTTAAAAAGACAATACATAACTGCATGCCTGGAATTAGCTTGTTAAGAGAGAGTACTGAAGTTTACACTTGGAAGACCTTACCTTGGTAGGAGGGAGACCTGCAAAAAATTAAACCATTAAGAGACCAGGGAAAATCCCAAGAGCAAATCATTAAAAAAATAAAATAGGGCACTTCAACCCTTATTGATCATTGCAGAGTAGCGTGATTTCAGACTACTCCTAATTTTCCTACAGCATGCAGCTTCAACAAAGCTCCAGGGTTTCCAGTGCTCTGATACTATGGTTACTCAAAGGCATACAGGAAAGTGTTTAATAATTAAACTCATCATTATATATATACTTTCTGTAATTATGTTCCTATTTGTGGCTGCTCTGCCAGAAGAGTGCATGTGTCTGATTCTGCCAGCCACTGCCTTCCCATACCATGTGTTGATGGCAAGTGTTTACCAGATTCATTGTACTCCTGATGCTGAGTTTTGGAAATCCTCAGGCAGCTGCTTTCCTTTGCAGGATTCACCGTGGCTTGCTTCAGTGACATGTAATATGTTCCATCACTGCATGCAGTCCACGAAGGGAGACAGAATCAAATTTTAATAACAAGAACAACTCCCTACCAAGGTAAAAATCAAATAAAATTTCATGCCTAAACCCAGATGTTTAAGACTGTGGTATTTATGAACCTACACTGCCTACTGGAAAACTACTATACAGAGAAAAGCTGAACAAAAGCCCCAGCTGATGTGTTTTGCTGTACTTTCATACAGGCACATTATAGCAAGGTCTCAGGATCACCCCTGATAGTCTGAAAATTAGGAAGTTACTGCAACTGCAGAATTTTTAATAGGAAATACAGGTTTTCTCTAGTTCACAGGGCCTTGGAGAGGCAAGAATGTATTTGAATCACATAGTGCTATTATGGGCAGGTGGTGAAGCAGACCTTTCATTAGTGAACTCCCCACTCTCAAGTACTGCCACTAAAACCCTGGCAGAAGGATGTGACTGCTTCTCAACACAGACACCACCAAGTCCCACCTGACAACTGAGAGAGCAGAACTCCTTCAGACAGGTTGCTGGAACAGGCAGGCCAAAAGGCACCCCAGTGTGTGGTCACTAGACAGGAACCCATCTCCACGTGCTTTGGTCACCGAGCACAGCTAAAACAAGGCAAAACTCTAAAAGGACACAATGAAGTAGCTTCTTCCCCTTCCACTCCTGCAACCACTGCATTTTTTTGAAGTGCAAATATACTGTATCAGGGCAATTCACCCGTGGGGCAGCAGGTGTCATTACAACTGAAATACTTCGAATCACAGAATATGCTGAGCTGGAAGGAACCCATCAGGATCATCAAGTCCAACTCCTGCCCAAGAATCACATTTCTTGGCGTATGTAGTAATGCCACAAGTACTAAGTATTAAATGAGAAAAATCCCAGTGAGAGAATCTCTTTCATATTGTATTTTCCTCTAACAGAAAGACAGAAGGGGGAAATGTTAATTAACCTAAATATAAAAACACAGTTTGCAAGGAATTTTTTCCTGCTCAGTTCTGAGTCAGTAACCATAACATTTTCTTCTCTAAAGCAAATGAAGACAGCCAAAATAATTTCCCAAAATGTCTAAACTTACATAAAATGTTACATTCATTTTCCCTCTGTTTTTCACCTTTCCCTGCTGCTGAGGAAGTACAAAGACACAAGTCTTCTGATGTTTCCATTTGTCATCTGCTGATGGATCTATTGACATAACTTGCAGTTTGCTGCAACTGATCTATTAAAACAACTAACAATAAGACTAGCTGGTAGGGATGAGAACAGGGGAACTATCATAAATTGCATATGACTTTGTTTCATAAATTGCAACTTTTTATTAAGTTTTAGTATAAAACCATAAATAAAAAATTTGGGCCACAGCAAAGAACCTAAAGTAACTGGGCAAGAGGAAAGAATTTTCTCTTCCTCATCTTCTTGAGCCTACAGTTCCTGGGGACAGGACAAAAATCCCTATTGAAACTCCTTAAGTTACCTGTGAGATAACAGCAGTTAAAAAATACTGTTCAATAGCCAGTAGCCAAGAGCATCAGTAGGCAGAAGAAATCATAAAGCTCTGAGAGGTGTGACACAATTAACATTGGAATGGAATATAATAGGAAAAATATAATTGATGACGTATTTATTTATTGCCAAGATTTTTTCCTCTACTACTGAAAGATAAAAATGAAGCAACTTAATGACTTGAAGCACTTACCGTATAAAAATGCATATTGTTCTACAGGTTTAAGTAATTTAATTGAGAATACAGCTATCCTCCTCCAAGTCATTCCCTCAGGAGTGAGCTCAGCTGAGCAAGTGCAACGCAAAGCACCAGCTACATTAGTAATAACCTGTTCTTATACCCAAACATGTACTCTTTGCTCAGACTTAATTAGCTGTGAAAAACAGGACAGCTTCATTAATTTGAATAGAAAAACACGAAAAGCTCATGGCAATAGAGTGCTGAGTTAATACTTTGCTACAGGTATGAATTAGCCATCTTAGTTTATACATGAAGTAAAATTATTTTTATCATAAAATTGCCCAAATATAACACTTTGTGAAGTATTTCTTCTATATCTGCCATTTTTATATGACCCTGAAAAAATTTCAGTCTTTCAGAAAGCTGGGCTGCCAAGAAAATGAATGCTGTGCTGAAGGCAAAATTAGTAACCAGTCCACAGGGGGATATGAGGTGTGGCAGCCCCTCCTTCACTGCCCCAAATGACAGCATGATGCACAAGCAGCAGAGATGCTGTATATGGCTCAGTACCAGCTTAACTTGCCAAGTTGATGATTACATAGCATTTACTTACTACTCTGATGTTATTAAATACCCCCAGCTGGATTCAAAACAGATAAAGTGAAATTCAATTCTAGATGCATTTTTTGAATTAGTGAGTTGCTTTTCCTTCCCATGACTATGTAAACTTTGATCTCGTTGTATACATTTGAAAGTCCTGTTGCCATCCTATTACTGAATTGATATTCTCCTTTTGTTTTTTCTTTCAAAAACCTTCAGTTTCCTTTCAGCCAAAAATAAATTCTGCCAACTTGCTTAGCTTTTTCCTCTTTTGCCTGATCCTGTTATAATCTTAACTTCCAAGTTTATGCAGTGAATTACTTCCTATGCTGACTCGCCTTCTCTTACAAAGCCTCATTGTCCAAAATGCATTCATTCTCCTTGTTGATAGACACCAAGGTGCTGCAGTCATTTAAAACTGAGTTTCTCCAGTAGCTTTGATCTTTCTCACAGCATGGCTCATGATTTATATCTCAAGCATCCAAAACACTCTATTAATCTCTCCTAAATGCCCCCAACAATTTTTATGCCCTTTTGAAGATATATCTGAAACAAATTCCTTTTCCATGAGATGGCATTTAACTATGGTCTTCCTGGAAACCTTTTCCATTTGTGATGCTTATTTAAAAATGTAATATGGCATTTCCCCTTTCTCACAATAGCACTCTTCAAAAGACTCCGGAGCATGGGTATTCTTTCTTGCTTACTCAGTGAATTATAAATGGTTTCATTTATGACCTAATGTGCAGCCCTGCTTTCACAGAAAGAAAAAAGATTATAATTTGATTTTAACATCCAAAATTATTTTAGCTTAAAAATTTTCATCACTTACAGAACCTGAGCAATTGGTTTTACGGGGAAAAAATAAAAAAGGTAATAAAACCCTCCAGAGAATCCAAATAAATTTTAAAGCAAGCACAATCTGCCAAACGCTGGTTTCATTTCCTCCCTTAGTGGCCTATGTATCACATTATCCCTCTGCTAATAGCACAGTAAAATATCAAATATCAGCATTGTGTTAAAAGGGCTCCACAGTGGCCTCTGGCATTCTTCATTTAAATAAGAATATTTATCCAGTATTGGGCAAATAAGCTCACTGAACAAAAGGAATTACAAGGTTTCAGTAACAGATAATATAACAACCTTTCGGGAAGAACGTGGGAAGGAAACATCACAACAGATACAGACTAGAGCAGAGAAAGTGCCCAGCAGAATGCCTGCTTCAATCGATTCAAGAATGAAAGACACACCAAGGGCTCTGGAGGTAAACCCCCTGCTTCCCAGCTTTTGCCACAGTGTTGTTTTCTTGAGTCCTGATTTAAACCAAGGTGGTAGATATTTTCCAAGCTCATGCTTTGGTATCTCAGCACTAAAACCACAAAAAAATCAGCCTGCTTTAAGGAGTCTTATTCTATGAATCAGATTATCAGATGTAATCCAAACAGTGGTATGAATTTTTCCAAGATGCTGCATTTCTTTTATTGTTCTGTTCCACAAAATATGCATTAGTTTCATGCAAAAGCAGATGCAGCAGGTAGGGCAACAGAAGATGGAAACAATACATGAAATACAGAATATTCTGATGCAGGTCCTTTTTTCTGCTCCAAACAATGTAACATGCAATGGGTTCTGCAAATAGGTTTCCAATAGCTGAGGAACTTTTATCACAAAATCAAGTCTGTCCTACTGCTACAAAGACTATCTAGAGCACTGGATATTTTGAATATAGCAATTTAATTTTATGAAGCAGCTATGCATAACAATAATTTTTTTCATCTAAGGTTAATAATCTCAATAGTTGGTGAACTGTAATACAGAAAAAATGTCAATAGCCAGCCACCACTTTATTGACAAGTTCTTTTTTTTTTTGTATTTCAAATGAAGGTGGTCTGACTTTAGGCTCTAAAATTCTGGAGTACAAGCATTGTGAAATGGCATTTACAAATTCTACACTACTCTCTCTGGGCTGTAACATGTGCATGTATCACTGCTGCTATTTTATTCCAAAAAGAGGCAAAGAATAAGCCAACTCAGCAGAGCAGCAAAATGCAACATTCTCTCTCACAAAAAAGCATGAAGCCAGTTTCTCTCAATGTGCCCACAGAAACTGTGGGCCACTAACAGAACATCTCCTGCTGTCACACAGAAGCTCGCTGGCTCAGTGGTTAGTGCATACATGAGGATAAGCACTTAAATTTCTCCATTTGAAACATCCTATAGTTTCAAGAAAGAGAAACTTTCGTAACAGAAGAAGTGGAGCTCTACCTGTCAGGTTTTTTTCCTCCATACTACCCTGCTATTTTCTATTTGCCTTCCATACATTTATGTGCCTTGAGTAGACTTTTGGAGTCAAATTTACACTTCAACATGGCTTTTCCTGTTCTTTTGCAAGCTATATGTACCACTAGAAATTGTAACTACCCAGCAGACAGTTCTCAGCAGACAGTTCTCAGTTCTTCCGTAGGGGATGACTCATTAGGAAGGACACTCAATCAGCTGCATACATACTGAAGCTTGTTGCACCCAGCATTTTTTAAATATAGCCACAGTATACTCATATAATCTGCCTTACTTCAACACTAAATTTGAAAAAAAGCAAGATTTGTTTATCCAGGCAGATGATTATTTTCCCAGAAGAATACCTATATGCAACTTCAGGTCTACAAGTCTCAGTACAGACTTCAGAAGATTCGCAGAAAATTCATCCTCTTCTGTGAGATTGTAATTCTCATGGACAGTTAAAGGAAGGAAATTAAATGTGAAAAGTCTATATACGTCACCTGGAAGCTTTGCTTCTGTATCCTTGTAAAGATTTTTCATTTTACAGCATTATACAGGCACTGCTTAGCACCAAGGATGAGCAAGTAAGAAACAAGCCAATCCTGAACTCTTTGTTCTGTTTCTTTATCACCAAAGATAATGATATTTTTTCCATTTAATTGGAGCACAGTCAGACCATTAACTCTTAATGACCAAAGTCACCATTTATTTAACTACAATTATTACTGAGGAAATCAAAAACATGATCTCATTCCTATGTTAATGATAAGCAAAGCAGTCAGTTTAATGCCACTGAAACAATGTCTTGTTGACATCACTACTGGTGTGGTACTCTGCAAAGAAGTGTTTTGTAGACATGCAAATGAAAGAAATGGCAGAGCTGAAAAATCTCAGTTTCATTCAGAAAGGAAAGAATTTGCATATACATGAACAAAGTGGAAATATAATTGGTTACTTTTCTTTTATGCTTCAAATATTAGTGATTTATAAAGACACAAAGAATGCTGTAGTGAATGCTGGCTTCAGTCCTTCAGTGCTAAAACATCTCATTCAGAAGTCTGATGACTAAGAGGGGATGGTCACATCTAGCATTTGCCATTTTACCAAAAATGTGGGCAATGAGGATTAGATGAAAAGGTGAGTGCTTCACATTAAATGATTTTGTGGGCACTCACTCACTCTGCAGTCACAATAATTTAAACCTGATCTAGAAAACAGTGAAGACTTGAGCTGGCAGCTAGTAAAAAAGAAAGCCTCATCTTCTCTTTCAAAGTTGGTACCTTGGTCCGTTTCATCACACAGAAGAACACTCATTACCAAATCTGCTCTTGGAAAGTAATATTTGAGGTAGAAGGTGGACAACTTAAACTCCTAATCTACAATTACACTGATTTCTCCTTATAAAGTATCAGAAAT
Organism: Urocynchramus pylzowi; assembly: GCA_013397555.1. NCBI lineage: Eukaryota > Metazoa > Chordata > Aves > Passeriformes > Fringillidae > Urocynchramus > Urocynchramus pylzowi. The sequence continues at coordinate 341,299 of VZRH01004939.1, forward strand.
GACACAGGTGAGTTCAAATCCTGATTACAATGACCTATTTCATCCCTCAGTGCATTAGCCATCACACTGCAGGGCATGTTCTGAAACACACAGTGCTATGGGATCAAGCAACCATACAGCATGTTAATGGATGAAGTACACATAAAAATCTAAGTGTTCAAGGAGACAGAGGGAGAATGTAACTACATGCTGCTCTGGCCCACACTTCTCCTGGGGCTGACTACTGCTAAATAGCTGAGAACAGCTCTGATGTGCCCTCCCTGCACAGGACATCACTATTCCTGCTCATATCAAGTTGCCTTGCACTTGAGACCATCTCAAGAACTACAGACATAAAAAAGATTAGTAAACCTCTTTTACTTACAAAGCACTGGACACATTCAGGATACATTTTTTGTGTCAAATTTTTGACCAAAACAAAGATTACGTGAACACACTGAGTGCACCATTCCCCTAATTTCACCTCCTAGAATTACAGAAATATGGCCCAGCTCGCACAGAAGCTCTGAGAACTAGTCACATTGTAAAAACAGTTTGCACCACAAATTTGTATTACTCTCTACTGCAGGGTTAACAGACCTATGTCAGAGTGCTCAAAAGCTTTCAATACCCTTCTCTTTTTAAATCAGGTGAAACACAGCACTGACAGAAACTCCACAGAAACCTCCTTCCACAGCACATTAGACAAAGAATAGGCAAAAAAGGTATTTTTTTTCTAAAACACTAATGCATTTTGTTTGTTAATAAAAAGTAACCTCTGTCAGAGGCATTTAAGCAAGGACAATGGTGAAATTGAGATTAACACTTTGGTGAGCCTTACTGCCAGTTTAATACCTGTAATGAAAAGTAATCAAATGAACTAGGCATGTTGCTATGCCTTTTTTCTTTTAAAACCCCATTAAATATTGATAAGAACTTACATTCCTTACCAATGCTAGTAGCAAAGCATTCTATGAATGCAAATTAAATTTTAATTTTCACTCCTCATGAACATAGACTTTATGCCTGTGCTTTACATTATACCTGCACAAGACTTCAAGTCTGTGATATGTTATGAAAGCATAATAATATAAGTACCTACCTTTTTCAGGAACCGTACTCCATAGGTAAATATATAAAGGTAAAATGTAAATCTCCACCTGCAAAAGGTACAAGAGATTAACTCTAGGATACCAGGTTTACATATTTTACAGTTCAACACATGATTTCTTATTTCACCAAACCACCACACCCTGGTTACATTAACAGAAGTTGAAGCAAAATTTTGGTCTGGTTTTCTACAACTTTTGTTATCAAGCATTGTGCTCATTTGCCTGCTTTTCCTGGCCTCTCATTAGCTCTCTGAAAATATTTGCTAATTTTATCTAAACAGGGGAAAAACATCCTCAGACATTTTCAAGGATAATTAAGTTTTTAAAAGTTTAATGAAAACTAGCAGGACAGTGGAGGAGAGAGGACAATTTACCCATTTGTTGCAGGAAAGTTCTTCTCTTATTAGACACGAGGAAAAAGATAATAAGAAATTTTATTAAGTCTTCAACAAGTGACTTGGGAGCACTGCATGTCAAACAGACTCTTTAGTAATGAAAAATGTTATTCACAATGAGCTGGAAATTCACTTGGCAGATTCCAGCACTTCACATTTGGTTTTAGGGAGTGCATTTGCATCAGATAGATATGCTGGATATAGATATATAGCCATAATTTACATCCACTTCCCCTGCATCCCTTGATAAAAATGATCTATATTTTCCCAAATGCACTCAGAATAATTGCTGAGCTTCTGGTTTTTCTTTTCAGATAGAGGCAAACTAGAAATTAAGAACAGGATGCCATGGAAAATAAGAGAAAGCACCAGGAGATTTAATACAAAATCATCCTCTCCTCTGTCTTTCTTCGGTCTTCAAGAAAAGAAGACAGACACAGTAACTTCCTATCTGTTTGGACCCATTACTCACTTATGAAAGAGCTACTGGAAGTCTAAGGAAATAAAATCATAACCTTGTGCAGCATAAATTCTTAGAGGAATTCCTTGGGGTTTTTTCCCCCAAGGGTTGGACTGACTGCACACACGTTTAATATAAACACCAGAGAAATAATAATCATGATGTTTATAGCAGGATGAGATTTAGCTGCCTTAGTGTGAAGCAATGCAGCAACGTGAATCATCTTCAATGACATTTTACAGAACTTACAACTTTCTCTCCACTGGCAAAACTATTAGCTTCCAGTTAATTGGCACTAGAGTGCTTTCAAATATGTCTGGAATGGTTACAAAACTGAAAATGTTCCTATGTTAAAGGTTAATCCAAACCTTTCTCTTCAAAGCTACTTTTACAAGTATTTAGAAAGGTAGTTGTGTCATACATAAATAACCCTCTGACAATTTGAGGACAGTGTAAGAACATCAATGAGATTTAAAGGATGGCACTTCACTTGAAGAGAAACTCTTATTTTACACGGTCATCTCCATAGCATGGAAAAAATTAATTTATTAAACTGATGTGAGAGAAATAGCAAGCCCTTCAAGGCTTTCATCACTGTAGTAACACGGCAAACCATTTTCAGGCACTTTCAAGATACTGTGAAAATAGAGTACTTGGAGGCAAAATGTTAGTTGTGCTGGCAGAAACCTTCAGATCGTGCACATGAAAGAAACAGCAAGGATAGTATTATGAAGGAAAGACTTATTTAGGTGGAAAGTTTCTTGTTAGGCCAGTCCTACAGTCACTAAACTTGCCATTCAGTTTCATGGTTAAATATGTCATCTAGTGAAAGTCTGAAGGCTGTCACTGAAAATACTAGGAGGAAAACCCTGTCTAACTTATTCACTAATGAGCACTTTCAGTGACCATCTTTCACCCCTAAGTGTGAGCAGCTATGATCAATTCCTTGCACAGAGTTTTATCACCTTTCACATTTCTCCAAGCAAAATTCATAACATGCTTAAGGGCTTTTCTAGCTTGCTGTTGGGAGATGCAATATTGCACAGAGGAGTTCAAAGGCAGTTTGACGTACTTGAAATATGTTAATAGCTGAGTTTAGCTGGTGGGTATCAGGGATTTTCCAGTCTGCATGGACATTTGGAAAACTGATTGCAGAATTTCCTGCAGCTACCACCCCTAAAAAAATAACAAGACCCTTTCCCAAAACAGGCAAATTAAGAAACACTGGTATCCCCATCTAACTCTCCACCCACCTCCCAAAGCACTGACACTGCTATGGATTTGTGCTAAAGCCATGGATGCCCCGGAGGAGAATATCTGGAGCTTCAGAAAACCCTCAGAGCCAAGAGCCACTGGGTATTATTTGGGCCTGCTTCAACTGTTCAACTGCTACAAAGGTGATAGATGCACACAAGGATATGATATGTTCTTCTTCCCAAATATGGCAAGCAAGTGGACTTGGATTTAGCACCAGAAGATGAAACAAGGCTAAGAATTGAATGATAGACCAAGCTGGTCAAAGTACTAACTTCTTAAAGAAAAAAAAAAGTATTGATAGGAAAAAAAAAAGCTCATTCCTGCTGAACAACAAACACAAGAGCTATTCTACAAACTTCTGGCTTGGTCAACCTCCAATAAAGAAAAACTTGAAACAAAGCAAAGTTGGAACTGGCCCCTGGCACGTTTATCACCATTAACCAGCTAACTCTGGTGGTAGCAGATCAACAAAGCTCTGTAGCTGGCAGCTAGCTGCTCTTTCTGCAGGGTTTAAAGGGCAATTCTCCCAGCTCAATACCCAAATGGAATCTCCATGTCATACAAGAAAGTCCAAAGAGTTTCCCACATTGTTTTATCAGTACTTGTAGATGGTTTACTGCTGCACTTAACAGTAAAACATCCATAAGCCAGGGTTAAATAGATAAATGCATACTCAATAATTTGGGATTAAATACAGGAGAAAAGGTATAAGAACTAGGTTATGAAGCTGCATTATTCACTCAAAATCATATAGACGAGGACAGAATGTATGTGAGAAATACCTTTCTTACAGTGCAGATATGTCCAAGTAAGATTCCTCCAAAGGTGAACTCTCAAATCAATTCTCTTGCAACAAATACTCTAATATGAATGATGGATTTCGATCTACAGTACATCTTTATGCCTCTATTTGGGTCCCACTGAAGCCCACTGATGAGGAAATGCAAATAAAGGGGAAAATATTATGAGCAGTAAGCACACCTATTCACAGTATAGCCCAGTGTCCAAAACATCTCTGCATTTTGGGAACTTGGGCAAAATGTTCTTTCTGTCTGCACGGAGACATCATAGAAGAGAAGGATACCTTTCTTAAGTGTGAGGTTACTGAGTTTTATTCCAACAGAATTCACAAAGTGGCAGTTGATGAAGTGCTGTCTTGAATTTGTCCTAGGTAATAGTCCCAAATCTAATGTTGGAAAGTGCCCCTTGCCTAAGCACAGTCTGAATAGTTACAGAACCCAGAAAAGGGAAGATGCCTAGCCAGTGGTATAAAACCTCCTAGTACCCTTTCTAATATCCTGCTTAAAGTCCTCCTTAAGCATCAGCAGCTCATACTGTGTCCGCATGTCACTGGATACCGGTCACAGCTGGTTGTCTTCAACAGGGAAAGCAACTTCCTCTAAAGCAGCAGCAGCATAGCCCAAGAGACTAGGAAAAGCAAGGCAAGATGTATACTAAAATATCTCTTGTTCCCCTTTCCTCCCAGCAATATTCTCTGCCCTATTAAAGACACACAAAGGAGGCCACAAGGTGAAGCACTTCATCGTGGGCAACTGCCACATCAATTCACGTTTAACTGAAAGATGAAAACAACTGAAGCTTCTCTTTTTGTGAGAATTTACTCTGTCCCTCAGACTTCAAACATTCCTTTGGTCAGTTGTATAGAGACAAAATTTGAATTACTCATTTACACACAAAGTGTGCTACTTGAAAGACTGAAGTTAGCTTAAATCCAGCAACCTAGATGAAAGCACTCAATGCACAAGAGCTCTGAAAGACCTGATTTGTCTGCTCACAATAAGGTTTATGAGGTTCACTTTAGTCCTCCTCTAAAAGACTTCCAAACTGAACCAGGCTTGCATCTGGTCTGCTCAAACTCTGAAGGGAGATCAAATGGTCTTATGGACCTTCCAGCAAATTCTTCAGGTTGTGCTGTTGCTTGCCAGGCCAGTGCTTCAAACATGAATGTGACACACTGCAGCAAAAAAGTCAAGCGAAGGAGTGACTCTGCCATAACAGAAAAATAAATTATTTTCTAATGTAGTCTTAAAAAGAATGCTGTAGAGTCCCTCAAAGGTGCAGCAGCAGATCTGACTGCTCTTGTTCTACATTTAAATGCATTCCCAGTCCACAGCACAGTCTCAATCCCTTTAACTTTGAGCTGCTAATGAAATATTAAAGATGCTTCAGCATGACACAGAACATCATCTAAAAAGATGCAAAAGTTGGAGAGGCTCCACCAACTAACCTGATATACCCCATGGTATGTTCAATTAGCAAAAGCTATTTAAAGTGCCCACTTGAGCAAGCACTTCACTGATTTCACGTATACGTCTTGTCAGGTTTCCTTCATCACACCAATGAAATTTTGTCCTTCAAATTTTCCTCTGAATTTTTGTACTGAAATGTGAAATTAAACTTCAGCTAATAAAAAAAAAAAAAAAAAAAAAAAAAAAAAAAAAAAAAGCAGTGGTCAAGCAAAGCATCCCCTGCTCCATACTTTTTGCAAAGCTCACCACATGGGGTTCATGCTGTGTCAGGAAGATGCCCCATGGACCATCCTCCATCCTCCCCGTGGCCCTGCTGTCCAGCTGAGTGAGCTCAGCAGGGGTGCCTCCCTATGAAAAATGGACACTTCTCCCTAGGGCAAGGGTGAAGACACACAAGGCCTCTCTGCTCCTGCAGTTTTCCCTTTTTTCCACTTCTTTTGCAGGAAGACTGAGTGGCCAGGCTGTGAACACTGGCACTCCTGCAGAACTTTGCAGCACCCACCTTGCAGCGCACAGTGCTTATGGCTCTGATGCCAAACTAGTGTCTGCTGCTCAGCAATGGTGTGCAAGGATCCAAAGCTATCCAACTGCTGACAACAAAACATCAAACATAGTAAATGCAGAATGTTAAAAACATAAAAGCCATTTTGCTTGCAGAATTGTAGCTGTTATTTACAGAGATGCTTTTGCCATTGGTTTGCTACAGACAGGGCCACAAATAAGAATGCCACACTTCAAAACAGCTAACATTAAAAAAACCTCATCATTATTTAGCAACTAGTCATAGGCTCACCACATTGCCTGCAGTTGAAGAAACTAGCTCTCTGGCTCTGAAAACTATTTTCAGAGAAACTGCAAATGCCTCAAGTTTTTCCATGGAAATACACTTCCATGGGTAAATGTAAGATTCCAGTAAAATGTAAGATTTGCTGTTCTCCATCATCCACTGCTCACCTTCTGGCAGTGGCTGACAGACCTCTGGGCTCAGGCTTTGGACTGAAAGTCAAACTGAGCTTTATGCAAACTCCACAGTTGGAGGTCTTGGTTCTGGAGATGAAAGGCTTGAAGTACCATTACATAGCTTGTTCTCCATTTTAATCCCCACAATCTGAATGGACTGCACAAACATGTAGCTGGGCTACGGAATCATTAGTTGGGACTGAAAACTACTTTTTGCTGCAATGGTTTCCTTTGGCTGTGAAAAGTATATTCACTGTGAGAGTGCTCAAGGGAGCACTTCTGAGGATGAGGTTAAACAGTATTCAATGTTTATTTCTTTTAAATGGGAAGCATCGCTAAGTTCCATACATGCTCACTGTGACTTAAAGCAGTCTGTTTTATCCTCAAATTGCATTTTTCTGCTCCCCCAACTACAGTATGACAGCCTTCAACTTTCTGATACACTCAAGAAGACTCAATCCAATTAATGTTGCTTCTGACATTGCCAGAGGTATACATTCCTTCTAGATAACTACCTCTAAAGAGAAATATTTAGAAAATAATCCTAAAAAACAATGGACTCTGAACTTCTGGATCAACTTCTTAATATTTGTGACATTATCTACCTACCTATTATACTCCAACTGTAAGTTAAAACCAAAACTAAACACAATAAACAGTAACCCTTCTCCTCTGAACCAACAAAAAATTTCCCTAAAGATACTGTTTTTTAGGCAACAAATCATGTAAAAATACAAGACAGAGCACTGAAAAATAATGCTTAATCCATCCAATAAATAGAAGGTCAAACTGCAGACTCCACTAAATCTTTACTTATCTTCAATCCTGATACCTAGTCTCATACAAAGCTGCAAGTATGACTGTATGGTTGATGGAAGTAGCTCCACTGTTCCAATTTCCTGCCTCCCCAGATTTCTGTAATGATAATTTGCTGCATTTCCACAAAGCCTGAAAAATGCAAGCAGATATTAAAATGTTAATTAAAAATAATACATAGGTAAATAAATGAATGAATAAAATCTTCTTGCCTCTTTTGGCATGGTATTGCTGTTGAGTCAGCATGGACCAAGCAAATGGTAAATAATTCCTACACTGTGGTTAAGCAGATGTTCTATGAGGAAGAAGACAGTTATGCACAACTCACTAAGATGTGCAAAATAGCAGGTATGATAAATTGAGAACACTGTATTGCTCTCCTCTTCAATCTTCTGGATTAAGACTTGACTGTCATCTGATTTTCCTCTTGGTTGCAGTTTGAATCAGTTATTTAATATTCAGCATTACAGTGCCACTCGAGACCAGTCCTGTCCTAAATCTGTATGCTCAAAATGCAGCTCTGAAAGTCTTAAGAGCAAAATTTAGTAGTGCAGAAAAGAGGAAAGGAAATACAGTACTAAATTCTGAAGTGATGCAGTTTTATAAATAATAAAGTGTGTTTATATAATTAGGCCAGAAAATATGTATAATACAAAAGGTGTTTTGGTAACTCATTCTAGGTTACATAGTTTCTATTCAATGATTATGCAACTGTTCTTTTCTGAGAACTTTGAGGGCTGTATAAAATAAAGGACTGATAAGACCTCAGAGATCTATGATCCTTGCCAAATCCTGACCCACACAGAGATACTATCTGGAAAGCTCATGGGAAGCACACAGAAAAACCAGATGTTGCTACCATGCACCATCCCTTGTGGTCTGATCAGCAGACCTGTTTTCTCATCAGTGATGCTTAATGCAAACAGCTGATGGGTCTTGGAGAGAGAAACCAACTCAAAAGCTTTTCTTACAGGGACCTCTACTCTCCATTCTCACAAATTATTTCACAAGTCACCTGTTTGCAGACACAACAGCCACTCACTATCCCACTCCTTTACAGCTCTAGAGGAATGAAAACTTGAATCTTCCAGACTGCATTAGAATTTCACCTAGCAATGTCATCCCAGCCATGATGGCCAACATATTTGTATGCATAAGGCACCTTTGTGTCAGGTAACCACCTTCTTAGACCAACTTGAGCTACCTGTTTTCTTTTGTTCCCACGCTGAATGTTACTTTCCTGTAGCATTAAGTGGGCCCCACAGTGTTTTTTAGCCTGCTAAAGCAGATGCTGAACCCTTAGGAGGATGATCTTTGTGGAGGCAGGCTAGGTGTCAGTGCTGCTTCCCCATTTCCCTGAGGAAGCCACTGGCTGTGCCCTATCCATGCAGCACATCCCAAGGTTGTGCACAGCAACCACACAGTCTGACTATACAGGTAGAGATCACTCTGCCAGGGAGGGCCTGCTTTGTCTTCACATTCTGTACTTCCATTTCAGAAGATAAAGCTCCCCAACTTCCAAGTGGGAGTTGCAGGGCTATCATAGCTAAGATCGGAGGATAAGAAATGTTTTTAGCAGTGTATTCAAACTTCATCTTGTCAACTTTGTTTTCCCTTTTACATGCCAAAGATGTATATTTACTTTGTCACTTATGTTCCTTCCCTTTCCGTGTCTCCCATTCATTGCTTGTTGGATCACTGAAAACTTCAGAAAAACCTCTACACGTTGCTCATTACAGTGAAGGCTTTTTTTGGTCCATTTTTCATTTTTAAAGATTTATTTTCCCTCAGTATTCCAAGCACTGTACAAAGAAACAGGGACAGCAAATTTTTGTACTATTTTTCTTGCAAAAGTGCTTTTATCAGAGCAGCAGCAATGAAATTAAAGAAGGCAGAAACCCAAGTTTACCAGGAAGCACCATCTAACCAAACTATATTCATTAGTCTTAAAGTATTTAAGTAACTAACCATAAGGGATAGCATTAAGAATTTCAAAGCACACTTTCTGCAGCACCTTATACTGAATATTTCCTGTCTGAAAGTCACAATTTCAGGCTGTTTCAGGGCCTGATCTTAGAAGATTTACCTTGCCAGTAACCAGGACTACATGAGCTGATGCACTACTTGAATCCTCTGAGAAAGAATTAGTGAAGAATTTAAATCTCACATACTCTTTTTTTAATCTGCTAGTTTCTTGAACTTCAGGGAAGTGAAAAATAAACATGCCTGTATGAGCAAATCCTGCTCACCAGTCAATACAAGCAGAAGGGCCTGTCACACTGATAGCTCCAGTAAAATGTAACGAGTTCATGGATTTACACATAATGCAAAACAGGAGCATAGAGATGAAGTTACCAGAAAGGTCCCCACTGCAGCCTGGGCTCTGTGTGCTGTCACAGCAGGTCTATGGCGAGACACCAAAGGAGAAGACAGAAGCTGTATCAAACGTGAGGTTACCATATGCCTGTAGCTACATTACCTACCACAGCATCATCCCAAAAAGCATTAGATGAACTAGCAAGTTTCTCATCTCCATCAGCATCATGTACATGGTCTCAGAGACCACTACCACTGCATAAATTCAGCTACAGGCCACTGCAAGCCCCTTTCCCTTGGCAGACAACTTACTAACACAGAAAACAGTGTAGTTATATGCCTAGTTATACCTAAGTGAAAAATGCTAAACAACGTGAAAGCTAATTCTCCTCTTAACTCTGTCTCTGTGAAGAGGCACAGTCCATGTATCTATAAAATGAAAGGCAATCAGATATTAAACAAAACTGTGTAACAACATAAATAAAAGGGAGAAGAGAGAAGTAAGGATTTGCAGTGTATAAAATAAAATTTATTCATTGCTGTGTGTAAAATAACACCTTACTGCCACTTAACTCTTCAGTGTTTCAAGGCACTTGTCTCCAGTGTTTGGCAACTTCATTTAAAGCTGAGGCTGACTGAAGGTGGCAGCTTGTCTCTGCCACAATGAACTAGGCAGCATAAGGTGCTTAGAACACAAGAAACCAGTAGCTACTGCAGTCTTTTCAGTTTTCCTTTAATTGTCTTAAATTGTTATAGGGTGAGTGTAATTTTGGATTTGTGTTCACATTAACTAGAACTTAGGGAGGAATTATTTAATTTCCATAATATAAGATAATGGTGAGCCCATACAACCCACAAGAGAATGGAAACCTAGTTAATTATAACCTTGCTTAATGTACAATGATAATGTTAAGTGATGGTGTCTTTGCAGGATGAGCACATGAGTTAATTTAAATTTATTAATTGTGTTAAAAACTGTGTCACAGAAGGCAGTAAGGGCAGGGAATTCAGAGTTTTAAGTAACTCAATTTGAGGGAAGAGGGAATTTCATAAGATGCAAAATATTAAGTGCTTAAAGCACTAAAGTCTTAAAACACAGTGAGCATATTATGAGGACATGGCACAGACATCTTTGCCTGTCTGCTCCAGCAGAATAGCAGGGAATGAGGGATGGCAATTCCTGACACTTAACTAATGTTGTAATTTCCCCCTAATACCATGTTGGGGCAGTGAGAAGTCCTGAGGCCCAGCTTAAAAAGACAGAATGGTGATCACAGACCAGATTCATATGTGGGTACGGCAGACACAGTAGGAGAGGAATCATGAGGGAAACTGCCAACCTTGCCCAATGCTGGGGTCTGTTTCATATAAGCCCTGAGCTAACTGGGGCCTTTTGAGCAGCATACTATGGAGTTGCAAGAAGTCTACTTCCATCTTCCTCTTCTCCAGATGATTCAGCTTTTTAATGCAGCAGGATAGAAGGGCAATAAGAGCAGACCCAGATCCAGTATTTTACTATTCCAAATAAAAAATAATAGGAAGACTGCAATAAAGGGTATATACAGAGTCACATATGCAGCTGTACAGTAGAAAAGCATTCATTCACTCAGCCTGTGTTAATCTAAGCCCTTGTATTAGAGCTGGCAGAACGAAGAGATCCACTCAGAGGACCACATGGCCCAACATGCCCTGCTCCACCACACCACGTCCTCCCACCCTCTCACACCAGGAGGGGCCAGGTGGCTGAAGCTACTCCCCTGCTTCACTTCTCCATCACATCAAAAACTGAGTTTTCACCATGGATGCAAGTACTGCCTATGCTTCCCTGTTTACCTTCTGTTACTTGACTGCACACACACTCTCCATAACTACAAGAAACAGAACTCCAGCAAGCTCATGACCCACAAGAGGGAAATCTGAGTGATGAGGACCATATGTTTGCATGCAGTGTAACTTTTAACCCCAGAGAGTAAGATGGATCACCCTACAGCTAGCTGTCTGGCAGGGCAAATCAGAGGGCAAGGATGCAGAGCTCAGGGAGGTGGCCTTTCCTGTTTATTGGATCTACAATGGTAGCCTGTGCTGCTGAACTACAACTTGAGCCAGCCAAGTATGCCTAATACAGATGTTCCAAGAGGCAAAGCTGAAGGCATGAACCCACAGCAAACCATGCTGTAGCAGCTGGGCTTGATTGCCCAGTCTGCCTTTGGAAGTGTGAGTGCTGGGCAAGCTGCGTGTTGGAGAGGAAGTACATGGAAGATGTTTAATATAGATTTATCGGAGAACAAGTGTTAGAGAAGAACTGAAATTGCTGACATGGCTGCACTGTGTTCTCACAACTTTAAAATTAGGACAACTTGCCAGCCATTGACTTATTTGTGTTCAGGGACTCAAGCTACAAATTACTACGTATTATGTAACTCAAGGCAGCCAGTACTGTCTTACTTTCCTTCTCTTGGAGCAGGGAGGCCATCAGTGAAGCAGTGCTGAATGACATCATACAAAAATGTACATTTCCAAAAAATAAGAGGCTCCATTGACATTTTTCCACACTGACTTCATATATGGCTTAGAGAGAGTAACAGACAGAGGAATCAGTAACATGCAGAACTATTGAGTGCTACTCTAGTGAAGCAACATTTCACCCTGATGTAAAACAGATCAGGATTTCTGTCCCGGTTTTTACACAGTCAAACATGACTCCAGGCCTTTTTGCATAGCTCTAGTTTCCCTGACATGAGTCTAATACAAATACCTCATTCACTTTTACTTTCTATAGAGGCCTTGCATTCAAGCATGTCTCTCTTCAGTGATGCTACTAGACATAATTCTTTTAAGACAGTAATAAGTCCTTGAATGTATCAACTCCAGAGTCTAAATGCAACTCTAACAGTACTATTGTAAAACTGCAGTATTTTACATGCTTAGTATAAATAACAATTGCCAGATCATTTTTACTCTGCTCTTCAGTTACCAACTGCTAGCAACTAAGAGTCTCTTTTCTCAACTCCCCTACCACCTGTAGCTATAATAAACACCTCTTGCACCCAGCAGTCACATCTTCCCTGTTCTGGAACAATTTCACAGACTCCAACTCCCTTCACATTTCATTGGACACCTATGTCCTTCATCCACAAGCTGCCTCACAAATCTGACTCTACCAACACCTGAGCCTACTTGCCCCTCATGTCATAATCCACTTACCGACACAATACAAAATATCTGATTGCCCAAGTAACATCAATTCCCATTCCATGGAAAACAGCAAAGGGAAACAAGGGAGATATTGCAGTTCTGTGGCCACTGAAAAGTAACCACCACACTTGCTGCAGAGCATGTTGAGTGCCTTCACAGGCCCATTCCCCCTTCGCTTTTCTGGTCATGAAATACTGGTTAGTCCTCTATTCCATGTAGCAGTGAATAGTTGACAAATCAGAATTAAATGGACCCAAAAAACCATCTACGACAAATTTTTGCTCAGATCAAAAGTGTGTTAAAAGCTAGCTTAGGAGAGCCTGATGCTATTAAATACTCTGAGCTAAAAGCCTATTTATTTTTCTAATGCTTTACTGCTCAACACAAAGCACAGACTGATGAATTCTTTCACACATTTTGCTATCATGTGTACCAGCACAGTTCAAAATTTCAACAACCAAACAGCTGTCTTAATTTCTTTCCCTTGCATAATTATTTTTCCAGTACAACTTTGTAGGAGAGAATTACTCTGCTAGTTGAGAAAAGCAGTATGCCCAAGAAGTTGCAAACAGCCCACAGAATTTTCACACAAACCTATGTAACAAGCAAAAAAAACCCCAATCAGTACTTCTCAATATCTATACACAAACATGTGCACACACACACATATATATATACAGTCATAGATAGATAAAAATCATCCTCCAAAGCAACGCACATAAACAAAATTTCAATTTCTTAGGAAAAAGAATGTCTAGCTAGGATACGAGACAGAGGCTCTTCTCTCCCCTACATTAAAACTAAAAGACACCCTACTTACAGACAATTTAGTATCCAAGCTTCTTCTAGAGAATACAGGGGGGGAAAAAAATAGATCTTTGGCTCTTCAATCTGCACATTTCCATGTTTTCACACGCAGAATGTTGCATAAACTCAAAACATCTCTCTTGGCCATATGTTTCTTCCAGACACTCCTTAGAAACCATATAAATGTCTCTAATAAACAGCTTGCTTAAATGTAAATAGCTGTAGGACAAGTCATCAGCCTGATGATGTTCCAAACTCCCAGGCTAGTAACTTAAGGCATCACAGGTTCTCTCCCTTTGCACTGGACAGCAAGGGGAGAGGACAGAGTGCTGTCTCTTTCTTTGAGAAAACCAGACATGCCTACACACTGGTAGTATGAGCAGAAACAACACACTGAAACTGGGAAGACAATGGAAGTGGTTTGGGAATCACTACTGCATTGGCTTTCTGACACATCAAACATTAACAAAGACATTATTGGATCCTGTATTCTGTGTGGCAATAAGCAAAGTAATATTCTTGATGTTAGGCTGTGCCATAGGGACAGAGAGAAAACAATGATAAAAACCCAACAGAAATACATGGAAGTAGAAAAGTCCATTTTGCACACTCAGTTGACCACTTTTTTCCTTCCTTTATCCATCTTGGACTTTCAAGTTGAAGAAAGGAGTGCAAATGGTCTAAATTCACGAAATAGAAAGAAAAGCTATGGACAGACTATCCCCTGCATCTAATATAGTAGGCTAAATGCCTGAGCTTTGCAATCTGAGGTTATAATAGGTAGATACCTTTCCTAGTGACTACAAACTCTGACCTGAACTCCAGGTTTCATTCCAGAATCACCAAATCCTTGGATACAAGGACTGACTTGCTAGTAAAATAATACTCAGTGCTGCATTTATTACTTTCTGACTGGATCATTAATCACCACCTGGTGATTATATACATTAATCACAACCTAGTGAAATGATCTATTTCATATTTCATATAAATACTTATCACCATAACATCTGAAAGCTTAAGCAGCTACGTAATACCACTGACATATCATTAGGGTCTCTATGGCTCCAATAATCAAATTACACCTTCTCTTTCAGATTGACAGACAAAACTCTATGGTGTGAATACTGGTTAAGGTTCTCGAAAAAGTAATTTATTTTCACTAAAATGCAGCAACACAAACAGTATCTATAAACAGGAGATTTTATTACTGCATTTTTCTTCATATAACCATCATCTGCCCATGGCCCCTTTGGCAGCAAAGGAATTATTCCATTTGGAAAAAGAACAGCATAATCAACAAAAAATACCCCCCCACAAAACAAAAAGAAACAAACAGCCCAAAATCAACCAAACATACAAACAAACCACAAAACAAAACAATAAAAACCACAAAAACAAACAAACAAACCAAACCAAAAATAACACCAAACACCCCTTTCCCCTCAAGAAGCAGTGAGCAGTGTAGGTTTTGGGGTTTCTCTGCACTCTGTTCATGAGCAGAATTGTAATTGCTTGAAAAGAAGGGAAGGGTCAGAGAAAGTGAGAACTCTGTGACAATAAGAATCTAGCAATGAAGTTACTGGCATAGTGTTTTTGGGGCTGGATCTTTGGCATCATTCATCTCAGGCAAGTGTGTTTATCATTAAATTTCACTCTCAGCTTTTGTCACATTGAAGCTACTCTGCCTTAGATAGTGCCCACGCTATTCATTTGCAAGATAGATAAGGCAGTCAAAAATGGCCTTCAGCCCTTCTGGCACAGCTCCTCTTCCCTTTCATCATGGAAAAGCCACTCCAGGCCCAAGGAACGCCTTGTCTAGCAGTAAATTAAATCATCTCCATGTAAAAAGAGTTGGAGTTCTTTTAAAGCAGATCCACATTTGCTGTGGGTTCTTTCACTTTTCTTCCCACACCACATTCAATCAGTGCTGTTCCCAGCAAAACTGAAGCCTTCTCTGGAGGGACAGCAGCAGCTCAGCAGCATGAAGGTGTAGGCAGAGATCACTGCCATTTGGCTTGCTCTGTTCTTGCTTATTACATAAGGGCACACTTCATTCTGTCAAAACTCTCCAGTGGCACCCAAATTACTGAAGACTTGAGTGCTCCCCTTCCCATGATTGCTGTGGGAACATGTACTTCAGGTAGCTCAAAGCTTCAAAGCACCTGTCACACACAGTCACTATATCTCTGAAAAGCCATCCCATTAACTCAATAGCAATGAAAAGGCTACAGACCTCATACCAAAGGATTTCTTTGGTCAGAACTTTCTGAAGTACCTTGCTTAGTGCTCTGACGGACGGATTTAACTAAACAACATTTTAACACCCATACTGAAGGGATGAAAGGGTAACCCTGGGTTCCCAGTAGTAGTCTGACTATGTGCCAACAACTTCATCCAAGACGTGTCAGGTCAGCTGGTGGCACACAGTCCATCACTGGAAATGCTCCCAGGGCAAGGCACACACAATTGGTTGGATAACACCACATTCCCACAGCACTGCGTACATGTACAAATGCAGCTCCCACTGCACCTCTTGCAAACCATGAACAGATAGAACCTGAAGTATTGACCTATCATTTATGCCATCTTTCTTCTTTTTGGACAAGTTTTATCATTACTATTAAATATACATATTGCAGAAATGCCAATGGGTCCTTCTAAACAAAGCTGGCACTATTTTCTGTCAGCACTTCACTACAGCTTGACCTTACCTTCCAGTCTGCATTCATAGCTGTCTATTTGCATCCTATTTTGATAATGCATGCCACAAAGGAGCAAATTCAGCACCCATTACTATCCTATCCATGCCAGTATTTCACGGTATGCTTAAATTTTTCTACCTGTAGGTTCACCCAAATGTGCTGGTACCAGTGCAAGAGAGCAAGGTCTTTGATCTGAGTTACAGAGGAGTCAGAATATACCACTCAAATATGCTAGCTCTAAAGCTAATAAAGCAATAATTTTTCCCATGACTCCACAGCCGACAAGTTAACAACTACAACCCTTGCAGAAAAAAAGGTTGTTCTTCACTGATCTCAAAAATTAATAACTCTAAGGCCAGCAGCTGCTGGCAACAAAATGACCAAGTCTATACATAATCTCATCATACCTTGGTTTATTAAACATTAAAGAAGGAGGATTTTAGCTGCAAATAGCAAAGAAAGGACTTAAGCATTCTGACACTTAAGATCTTCTGTTTAATAAAGGGCAATCATCTTTAGACAATTTATCTTTTGTCTTCTTTTTATTTAACAACCCAACTGCCTTTTATCTTTACTCCTCCATCTCAGATGTCCATCAGCTTGTATGACGAAAGGTAGTGCTATAAGGACAACACACTAACACCAGGTGACTTGTCTTAAAGGATCAGGCTGGTGGCCTGCTAGTATAGAATCACAACAACATGATTTCTGAAAGCTTTTGACCACTGAAAATACCCGAAAAGTACAATCTGACTACTTCAGGAGAATGAAGATTATTTTTCTCATTAGTTATATTCTACCAATTTGTATAATTTTCTAATTGTCTGCAAAAGTACCTGTGAAAAACAAAGGGGAAAACTGATGAGAACACAGGCTCAACAAGACTCAAGAAGAGAACATGCATCCTTACATGCTCTCACAGAACTTCCTAAGGGTGCTGGGTTTTTCCTGGTTGCGCCTTTGTCGAAACCAACGTTGAATGCTGCGTACATCCCAGTCCAGCTGCTTGGAGAGCCCTTCCAGCCTCTTCTCATCTGGATGCTACAAAACAGAGAAGCACAAAAATTGTTTTCTAGATCAACTGCATTAATACTTTAAATTCTACCAGATTCTTGCAGGAAAGCAGATACTTTCATTTGGAGCTCTTCACACTCACAGGTATTTCACGCCCTGTGTCAGACTACCAGATTTTATGAGAAAATATTAAAAATAAATGAACAAACAACCCCGCAACAAATAAAACCTAACCATTCTTCCTTCAGCTGAGTCTGTGTGAGAGTATATCCTGCAGCTTTCAGAAACAAGGCACATGCAATTCCCTCCCTGAAAACAGGACAAAAGTCACAGCAAATGCCATGGTGATCTCTGGATAGTGTAGGACACACAAGCTAGATAGATCCACAGCATATTTCACTGTCTGTGACACTGAACTCAGTTTTGCCCTTTATGACTTTAATACACTCTGAAGTTTACACTGGTGCCCAGCTGCAGTCTGGAGCCAAGGTGGGAATGGAATGCTCCTGCAGAAAAATTTGGGATGCTTGAAAAGCATGGAAAAAACAACAAACAGATTAAGTTGAGATGTCATATGGTGACAGATGTAGAGACAGATATGTAAGTTGTGGGGGGAAATCTTGTACAAGAAAGATATGCAAGCTGTAAATAAAACATTTTCCAGTCTGTTTCTCCCACTTTTCTATGTTGTTCTCCTTCAGCTGGGACACCAGCAAGACAGGCCTTTCCCTAGAAGGAGAAGCTTTGAAGTTTCATGGAAAACTCAGTATCAATATTACTGGCTTACAATGAGACCTTTTTTTTCTAAAAACCCCAACAGTTTTGCAAAAATTGATACAAAATAGGTAAGAAGCAAAAAAAGATAAGAAGCAAAGAAAAGTAGGTGGCCATATGGCATCTACAAAGTGTTTCTGTGACAATTTTTTTTATTGAAACCTTACAGGAGACATCACAAACGGATACACAACAGCTCAAGCTGGCATATTAATAACATTCCCAATATCTGGATTTCTGATTTGAGGTGCAAAAATGCTGCACTGCATTTATCTGTTAGCTTTGCTTTGTTCAGACATAGTTTACAGTGCCACATCCCACTTCACAAGGTAAATATTTTAGTTAGACACACTACCTTTGTAATAGCTGTGAAAACCTTCTCCAAGATAGCATTAGGTTGAGCTTTCTGTGGTCCATTGGCTTGGACTTTAAGGCCTAAGGCACATGGTTTAGCAATGAACCTGTGAGAAACAGAAAAATGAGAGAAGAAAACAGGTGAAATCCTTCAGTTATTTACTTCATTACTGTTATCGATCAGTGGCATGGGGTAAATGGGCAAACATCATAACCCTGCCAACAAAAATAATACTTAGTTTTACAGCTCAAAACAAGCTCATACAGGCAATTACATCAAAAAGTAAGGAACATCACTTTGAAAGATGAAAGGAACTCCCAGAACACATGAAACAGAGGATTTTCTTTCATGTTGTGAAGAAAGACATTAGAACAAAAGCATGAGAGGAATGCCTCCTAAGGAAGCACCAACTAAAGAGAAGAGCAGGGCAGCTTGAGGAGCATATAATATTATCCTCCAAACACAGCCTTTTTAAAAAACAGTTTCCAAAGTAGCTACTGCCTCAGGACTCCTTTGGCACAATGGAATTTCAGAATCCTGAAAGGCAGCAAGCACTTAAGCTGCCCAGTCAATAAAATTTTCTAAAAACATAAAATTTGCATGGTACAGAGACACAAGCAATACTCTTCTGCTGAAGTAAGAGGCTGTCCAAAATCCTAACACCAATCCGTAAGTTCTCTGAGACACTTCAGAGTTGAATTGCATAGTTTGCATTACATATAGTCATAAAACCACCACTCCAGTCACGAAAAATTAAATTATTTGTAACTCTGAGTCTAAATCTGGAATTCCCATGAAAGCTAAAAATGCTGTATAAGAATCACATTCATATCCGAACACTATGAACCTCTGCCATCTTTGAACTATATAACCTGTGATTTTACTTAAAGCTTCTGTTTCCCAGAACTTCATTTGCCAACAAGGACCAAAACAACACTTGGTACTTAAGTAGTTCCACATTTATCCAGCTGAATGACCATAAGCTATAAAAAAATCCCAGAATTCTTACCCATACATAAGCCCCGTTTTAAACATCATTAACAGCTACAACTGCTGTTTCTGCCCTGTTTAAGACAGCAATGCTGATTAAAGGGAATTAAGTCCTAATCAATGTGATAGTGGTTACAGCAATAGCATTTGGTAAAGAAAGATGGGTGCTGCCAGACCACCCTGTTCTCCTGGAGAAAAATTCCTGATACATTGACACAATTCCACATGAAAGGCAATTCTGTAGCCTGAAATAATGTTGGTGATTGACTGAGAGTGAGAAAACAAATATTCAAAAAACACAGCAATGTATCAGTGATCTTACTATTTCCTCCTAGAGTGCAACAGAAGAAAAAAACCCTTACACTCTGTAAAACTTTGGTGGCAATCTAAATTGATTGCAGATTGCAACCATCGTGCTATCTCTATAGCATCAACCCTATTAAAGGCATTGCATCAGGTGTTAAATTCCCTGCTTTAGAGTTCAGAGCTTCGATGAATCCAGTTTCACTACTAAGCTCAAGAAGGCAATCCAGTCTTCTGCTCATGAAAAAGAATCATGTAAGTTCTGCACATGTTAGATGTAAATACAGTTTAATCAAGCCACACTGGAAACTTGTATGTTAGTTAAAGTATAACCTGACAAAAGAAGTGAGAATTGTATTCTTAAATTCAATACAGATATAACCAAACCAGTGGTGGTCATTGCTGCTAGCTGACAACCAAAAAGACAGCTGAAGAAGCCAATGCAATTTGAATTCAGAAGTATAATTCACTAAGGAATTCTAAAACATTTCATTATGTAAAACAGGGCTCAGAATATTAGCATCTATGTCCTTGTTTTGTATCAAAAAGCTGAAAAATAGCCAGAAATTCAAGTCTTCATTATTAAAGACAATTAAAGACAATAAAAACAACTTCCTGAAGAGTAAGCCATAGAGCCAGACAAGAGTCAATCCTTAAAGAGACAATAAAGGTGATGTCAATCAGTGTTAAAGGAAATTTTACAAAGAAACATTTAAAATTAGAGGGGCAGGGAATGCTATAGGCAGAGTAAAAACAAATGAAAGAAACAGAAGACAACTGCAGCAGCTTTATGCATTCACAGAGGAAACCAAGCTCAGCCTCCACCATCAGCAAGAAGATCAAGAAACAGTCATTAAATAAACACAGAAATCAAAATAAAAATTGTTTCAGATGGATTTTCTGTGCACTTGCTAAGTCAGTCCCCTCTGATTTGGGAGTTTTTTGCTTATTTGGAGGGTATGGGGGGGCCTTTTCTTTGGTTGGGTGGGGGGTTTTGTTTGTTTGCTTGGGGTTTTTGCTGTTGTTTTGTTTGTTTGTTCTTTTTTTAATAAAATACAAGTTACAACTTCCATTTTGCTTTTCTCCTTCTCCTGAGTGAAGGAATGTGATAGCCATGATATTACTCCAATAGAAAGGCAGTTCTCTAAACATGCTCATTTAAAAGAAAAAAAGCAGATAAAAAGTCCCAGTTAGAAAAAAACTCAACAAGACATAATTCCAACAAGTTTCATGCTGAGCTGATCTTCATTTAAATCTAAGCCAACCAGCTGGGTTTGCTTAAATTACATTCTTAAATTACATGTGATATTAATGAATAGCCTAGATAAATCCAGGACAAAGCACAGACCCAGTGGGGTTTTTTTAACCTTAAAATTGTAATATAGATGTTATACCCATTATCTTTGTTTTAAACAAAGCACAATTTCTAAACACAAACATGAGCTTCTCTGCCTTTGTTGCTTACGTTTTTCATATGCATGGGCATGTGAAAAACATAATGGGCACGAGACGTAAAGCAGAGCTTATCCACAGTACACAGCTGCAAGACACAGGATTATCTTGGCCAGCTATGTCAGTGAGGAAGAGACAGGGAAAGCTACAAAAAAACCCACAAAGGTCCTACTAGGACGCCCCAGAGAAAGCAGTTTTAACTGAAACATTTTATACACCTGCAATACTGAGCAGGTTTGACCACTAATTCAAGTATGCATGAGCCAAGCTTTGTCCATGTGACTACTTTTGGTGGAACTTGTAAAATGTGAGATTTTTTTCATAGAAAAACTTAACCAAATCAAGATATACTTTAGAGTATAAAAAAATGATTTTCAAGACTACAGAGTAGAGTTCAAAGTCATTTAAAGTAGAGTTCATTTAATAGGTCCCAGATTTCACAGGTGTCATAAAAAGCATCAACATGATACTCTTCTCTAATAATTTAAATTGATTCATAAGTAGAAAAACAGAATTAATGTTTGATACATTTACAAACTGAGTGTTTTGCCAAATGCTGCACTTCTCAAAAGCACTATTCATTTTTTCCATTTCTGCTAAAACTGTGGTATTCAATTCCCTAAACAGTCTTGGTGAATCCCATGGGACTATTCATTGCATAAGGTACTGCAATTAAGAGGGAGCAACTATTGTGAAAGAGTAAGGGGAGTGGAATTGAGTATATTGCCAGCTTTTCTCATTAAAACATGGAATTCTGAACAAACACCACACTAATATAACTTTTTCAATGGATTTCAGTACAGCTGAATTGAAAGCTGCTATTCAATTACACAGAAATTTAAGGACAAACACATTTTGCTGAATACAGCCCCATCTATTCTGGATCTAGAAATGAAAGACTAACACAAACAAGGGAATTAAAATCAGAATTCAAGAACCTTTTTAAAGGCAGGTTCCTCATTCCCAGACAGAAGCCACATTTAAAGACCAGCCCGGCCCAAGGCAGGGAGCCCCCTGAGGCAGCCGAGAGGAGCTGGGTGACAGCCGAGCCCCGGCGAGGGGAGCCCTGAGCCGCCGGAGCGCACCCAGAGCCCAGCGCGTGCCCCAGCCCCGGCAGGCCCTGCCCTCCTCAGTTCCCTCACAACAGCAAGGCCTCCCAGCCCAGCCCAAACTTAACAGATCAGTTTTTCGTTAGAAAGGGGTCGAAAACCCTTTCCAAAATGATCCCCCACCTTCTCCAGGGCATAAAAAGAAACACCAGCTTCACCAGAAATGTGTCAATTTAATCAAGTACCATTTTATTTCGCCAAGCAGGCACAATTGCTTCATGAGGGAGACAACGACCCCACCTGATCACCAAAGCTGGGTAAAACAAAACCCCAAACCTGCCAGAATTAATTTGAAATGTTAACCCTCACAATCCTTGGAGGATGATGTGCATTTGCTATTGCAGAGTCTGTGTTAAATAAATAAGATTTTTTAAGTACCACATGGAGGATGAGAAGAAAAGTAAAATTATTTTTTAATTTTTCTTACTCTAAATCAAACAGCCCTACTTGTAACATGTCATTTTTGCCCTGAATCTGGCCAGACACAGATACAGAACTCTTCAGTCATCTGGGGCACTGGGAATGTGCCTGTAGGGCCCTCTGACAGGATGTGAATGTAGTGTTTTCACACCAGCAGGTCATCTGCCATTCCCGAGCTGACCAGAGGAGCTGCCCTTTAGCAAATTCATGTCTGACAGTTTCTCAGCAGCTCTGCAGATATTTAAACCACCACAGAGCCCACAGCAGGTAAATAGGGATTACAGGTTCAGGATTTTTTCAGCAGCCTTAAAAGTCTGCAAAAATTAACAAGGCTTTCCAAAGAGGGCCAAAAAACCCAGAAAAGCCAACCAACCAACCAAAAATTAAGCTAACAGAGCTAATGAATATTAGATTAATGTAACTCACACTCTTTTTAATATATGGAAAGAAAATAATGGCTTCTTCTAAACCATCAATTTAAGAAACACTAGTCTAAAAATAATTGACAGTGTTAGGTAAGTGATACACATTAACCAATTTTTTTTGCAAAAGGATAATATTACCCATTCAACAGAACCAAAATCAAAACAAGGGTAGTTGATACAGAGGAAAAAGGGTGTTTTATACTTCTGTACTTAAAACTGGAATGTCTAAAATAAGTCATCATCAGAGGGAAGGATCTGCAAGAGTCTTACCAGGTCCCAAACCCAGCAATATTAGATTTACTATTATTATTATTATTAATTATAATTATTATTAGTAGTAGTATTAGTATTTAGGTACACATCACCCCACACATCAGTAAACCTTTTTTTTCCTTGCAGTATTTTAAGCACTCAAAGTTTCTTCCCTCACTTAAGTAACTTTATTTTGTGGCCAGCTTCAAGACAGAAGCCCACTCAGAAATTTTCATTAGTGCAAGTGGGAAAAGCTAAGCCAGTGCATATTTCACACTTTCCTAAAATATCTTGGTTAATCACAGCTTAAATCAGTCACTTTTGTCATTCACTTTTATCAAAAGTAGGTCACATTATGGACCAAGAGACATGACTAATGGCCTGTTATTACATACCATCCATCCCCTAACTAACAATCTATTTTCTGAGACGATACCTCAGCATGGCACAAAGGATCTGCACAAAATCACCCTGGAGACCGCTCCTACATGACCTCTGCTGACAGATGAAAAATATCATGAAGCAAACAGGCAGGACCTTAGCTACGAAGTCCCCATGAACCCTGAGAATATGCAGGGTTTTTTCAGCCTTTCATGTCCACAAAAACATCTGAGTTAATTACTTGTCAATGCACAATGAGAGTTGAGTCTTCTCTTCCTGTGCTGAGGATGCATCTATGTACAGTAATAAGAAAAAACTGTGGTGAATGTTAAGGTGTGCAACACATCTCTGAGCCTTCCCAAGTATAACTAGAGGATCTCCAGAGGTCCCTTCCCACCACAACCATTCTGAGATAACAAACTCTAGTTAAGTGGTAGGCTCTGATTACATACATACAGTATCTCTGTGAAATAGGTAAAAACTCTCAGACACTGGCATAGTTTAATTGATGCTCGCATAAAAGGCTGCTCATGTTGCTAACACCAGCTAGCTGTGAGCTCCAAAAAACAAACAAGCAAACTATTCCTTGCCAATCAAATATGTCCATGAAATCCATATAGTATACTTAAAAATATCAGGGAAGGCAGTTAAACCAGCAAAAATTCCTCTCTGTGCTAAAGATGTACACAGACCTGTTTAGAGGAGTTTGGCTCCTTTTTTGAAAGTGATGCAGAGCAAATTTTCCCAGCTCCTCTACTTTATTCTCACTAAACACAGATTATTCCAGGGATTTATGATTACAATTGTCTAACTCGTTGGACATTGCTTGCTGGTTTTAAACAAAAACAATCTAAATTTGCTCAAAGAATGAGTAAAAGCAGAAGAGGCTTGTTTCTGAGCAGATGCTCAACCGATTTACTGCCACAACACTCAAAAACAATTACTGAATGTCTTAGTTTGTTATAGCTGACCTACTTAACTCAAAATTCACTTGAATTAGCAATAATTAAAATATATAAAACAAAACCCCCCACAAAACCCAGAAAAATCTTAATAGTCCTAGAAGTCCTAGAACAAAATCAGTAGATAAACAGGGTTGTCACTTCAGTATAGCTATCCCAGTAGCAGTTTTGGCTTTATGATTCACAACATCTTATGTTACAGAAGATCCAATAGGATACAATGCCTGAAGCACAGCAAGAGTCTTAATGGAAGCAGTCTCATCCAAAATGTATGTACACGGGAAAGTTAACTTCACTGAAATTTTTTGGATGTGCTGAGAAATGGGTCAGAACTCCCACAATGAAGCCTTTTCAAGGGAAAGAACCTGTCTGCCCAAGCAAAAAGCCAAGCACACAACTCTGTATGCCAGCAAGAGCCTTCTCCTGCAGAGCATCCCAAGCAGTGTCTCAGAGGGCAGTGTCAGAGGACTGCACAGAGCCAACCCTTCAGAGGGACCTATTCCAAACCCTGCTGCAATGACTTCAGCAAAACACACATATACACCTGCCTTTCATCTGAGATGTTCAGTGCTTTCCCTCCTCTCCTCTCTCCTCTCCTCTGATTCCCACATCAGCATCATTATCCCATACCTCACATTAAATTATACAAAATAAAAACTATATGGTGCAATCCACATGTGTTTCCAAAAAAACAAAAGCTAAGGTAAAACATAGCTGTGTAAAAAAACAGATTTGGTATCTGTATTTCAGCTTTCATACTTACTGCTTAGTACAGAGCAAAACCACATAATTTTAAGTAAATAAAACAAATTATCCTTATCACTCAACAGCATTATTAGGAAATGCTTTGTCCTAACAGAGTTACTCTTAAGAAACACAACTGATATGACTGACCCATACCTTTTTTTCAATCACTGTAAAACTGTTTCATCTTTGCAGTGGATTTCTCACATTTATATTTTCCTGCCTTTTTGACTGAAATTACACATCTCAAAGACACATTTCCTCATGGTACAAAGTTAAAAATACTCCCATTTTCTGAAGATTTTGATCCAATAACAAAAACCATGACCAGTAACATTTGGCTTGAGCTACCTTTGCATACCTGCTAGCTCCCCTCACAAGCTGAGGCCAGACCCCACTGATCACTGACCCAATTCCAGACCCTGTTCACACATGCTGCTAATCCTTTGTGCTCCACAGAGTTGGAAAATCTATTTAATCCTTTCTCCAGGTTAGTTTATAATGGGACTGACTCATGCAGGAGGTGTTCTGCCAGCAATATGGGTCTACTCCAGCCCAGCCTCTACCAGCAGTGCTCCAGTTGCTTTTCCAGTCCATGTGTTACTACAAAAATGGGAAACAACTAAGGCCAGCACTTTACAAACAGAAGTAGTCCTTTTTTCCAAATATGGAAGCAATTTTTTTTAAAAAATATACGTATGTATAAAGTTTTAAGCATTTCAGTTTCTCCTTAAACTCTAAGACTGAAATCAGGGGAAACTACATGCTCCAGAATAGCAACAAGCACTGCGCAAAAGTAGACAAAGGTCACAAATAAATATTTTTGCAGCCAGCTGTCTAATGCTTTCTTTCTTTGTAATCTCTAAAAATAAAGTTTAGTCACTCTGTAACTTTCCAAGCACAGATCAGGGAGAGGGAGAAGGAAGGGAAGGGGCGATGAAAGGAATGGAAGGGGTGATAGACTCCAGTCCCCCCACCTCTAACACATGGTGCCTTCTTTCAGCTGCTCTCCATCAGCATCACCAAGGTTGTAGAAGGTACAGATGGTACAATTCTGAAGGTATCACTCTCACCCTTTTTGCACTAAAATCAGGACACACAAGTCAGGGTCAATGGTAAAATTCAGGCTCCAAAATTGTAGCCCACTGCTAAAGGTCAGTGAAGACAAAAATATTTTCCCAACTTCTAGAAAGTTGTGGCTTAGGGACTTTTTAGACCAAAAAAGGCATCTTTGCACACAGCAGTCCCCAAAGAGCTGACCCTTCCTCCCCAAGCTGCACTAGTAGCTCATTGAGCCTGTGAAAACTTTCCACAGTCTATGGCAGAGCTCTCCAGTGTAAATTCAGACTCCATGAGGATAACCATCCCACTTCATTTTGAACTAATTGCTGGCCAGTTTTGCTTTTGCTTTTTTATTTCTTGCACTGGGTAAAAATGAACAGTCAATCCCACAGCATCCTTTGTCACTCCTGACACTATAGATTTTGTACTCTCCTCTGCCACTTCTAAAATACAGAGCTGATAAATCGCTTCATTGCAGCAAGTGTGGGACAACCAAAGCAACCAAAGAATCAACCATAAAACATCAACATATGAAAAGACACATGGTCCAAGTAGGATTTGATGCTGGACAGGGAAAAGGGCAGGAAGACAGCACAGAAAGAAATTAAAAAAGGACAAATTAATTTTTAAATTGCAGTAGGTTACCCTAATACAATGACACTGTTCTAATCCACCAGGCCCTGAAGCATTACTCTATCTTTTACTTTGGTCACATCTTTAACGAGAGAGCAAAAAAATTTTAAAATTGTGACGAATCCCCATGTCCACAGTAAAGAACAGCCAAGACATGCCTTCCACTGGCCTCTTGATAGGTGCATGCTCTTGTACTGCAGTTCTCCTTCATCTACCAAGGCAGATTCCAAGGTGCAAAAGAAACTGCAATTACCTGACACTTGGGCAAGACCCAAAAGTTGCTAAGTGGCTTACAGCAACTGTTTAAAGCAAAAGTCTCAGTAATCATTTTGATAACTAACATAGCTCTGCCCACTAGAAAGTCAATGCTACTCCTCCAGGTTCCCCCATGGTAGTTCTCAGCCTGATCAGCACATGGTAACTTTGTCTCAGCAATGTCCCCTTAAATTCTAATGTATTTGCATTTTTCTAATCTATTTACTACCAGAAGGCCAAATAATGAAGGATGTTGTTAAAAACCCCTAGCAATCACTAGCAATAAACAGCCTATCTGATATCACTACAAAAGACCTTACCGAATCACAGAACAGAACTTGAAGGGTTCAGCAACACCTTCCTGGAAAATATTAACAAGTATCTGAAATGTTGGGGAATTATATTGTTCAGCAAGAACAGAAACTTATTAAGTTGTATCAGGTTAGAAAACATTTTTTGAAAGCAGAGAAGATAAATAATGCTTTATATTCAATGGAACATTGAAAAAAAAATTTAAGTCCCTAAAATATTTCAGGGCTTGAGGGGCACAAGGATCCTACCTCCCACCCTGCTCCATGGGTGGTGCAACCAGGCCCTGTGCAAAGGCAGGAGCTGCAAGAAAAGTAAAGCCCAAACCTCTGTCTGTCTGCTCCAAGAGTGTGCATTTGTGTTTGAGCAAATGACCTGAAGGCATGCTCTGCTCCTGAAGTTGTCGTTACACTACCTGGGAGTGGCACAAACTTAAGAAAAACGCACACAACAAAGGATTTAAATATTTTCAAGCTTTCTCTTTGTCCTTCTGTGACTTCAGCTTCTCTGCTGCTGGTGGGCTGTCATGGCATATGACAGAGAGAATGTCAATATGTGCCTCAATCTTATGGGCAAATCACTACCTCTGGTGCAAATCCTATTTCTCCCCACCTCAGGAGGTAGGACATGTTTCAGGAACTTTCCTGCTCTGAGTAGAGTGCTCACACTAAATCTTTATTCTGTTCCCTTTGAAGAGGGAATAGGTCATAGACACCTCCCTGCAGGATGGTTGTACTTCTGTAAGTACTGGAAATAGGGATGGTTGGTTTGACTCGGAGGTTAAGCTTTGATCCCAAGAGCTAGGTCACAAGATCATCAAATCTTTTGCAGGAGCTTCAAGAGGAACTAATTTTCATCCTGGCTGGCAGGTATTAACCACAAAAAATGATCACAATAGTATTCATTCACTGTATTTTCAGTATGTATATGAACACAAATACTTATGTACACTGAAAGAAGCATGCATACATAAAACATATGTAATAACATATATTTTTATATATTTGTGTATGTGTACATTTAGTATAAGTTTGTATATACAATCAAACTTCAGCAAAGTGTCTGACTACTAAAATACAAGAATTAGAGCCTTATTTCTTTCCAGACACTTTACACAAACTCAGAACAAAACCCAGTTCTTATCTGGTACAAAAATCTAGTTCCTCAGTTTATTTCTAATTAGCTACCAATACAAAAAGATAAGAGATACATGTAGATATTCAGGAAACCTATTCCTAAAGAAGCATACAGCCAAAAACCACAATAAATTATTTTCCCTGTTTTATCCTTCAATTGGTATTACTTAAGAAAATAAGGACTGTTCAAAATTCGCAGACAGAATGGGGCAGGCTGGTCTGACCCACTCCCGCCCAGGTACCACACCCTAAGCAAGGACAGCCACCTCAAGTGCTTGGGGTCCCTCTCCCTCACTTGTCCCTTTCTGCCACTTTTACTGCAGCCACAGAAGAAGCAGATTTGGGCTTCAAGAAACTATCACTGCACACCACCCCAGAAGAGCATGGAGTTTTCAGCTGGATCAGTGATCTGATCCGATTCACTCTATCAACACAGCATCACTAGAACTCTCTAGATGCTCAAGTTAAGCCATCACAGGACCATATTCAGATTCTGCTTTGGAAATCTGATTTCGTATTTCTCTTCTGAGAAAAAGGGGTAAAAAAACATATTAAGATACCTATAATTCAAAAGATTTATTCTATTTTTTTTCCAAAAGAAGTGCTTCAGCAAAAGATTTATTAAAATATCTATACAAGTGCTCACACCTAAAATCTCAAAAACCAGCTCAGATGGACCCCTTTTAAGAAATAGTTTCCACCTGCATTGTATGATCATTAAATGCCATATGGACTGATCAAAACATTCAACAAAGACAAAAAGCAACTAGGCCTCACTAGCTTCCAAGTCTTCCTGTACACTGTCACCTTTCTATTCTATTACTGAATATCCTTAAAGCTTTCTTGTTTAATTGCCAGCTCAGCAGGACACTCTTTCAGAAAGGCAGGGCAGCAATCTGGAAGGCAGCTGCAGCTCTGTATGCAGAAGTGCAGAACATCCAGCTCTCCAAATGAGTTTACTGACCCTCTGACCCTATCTTGGGGAGTTGGGGAAACCAGTGCCCACCAGAGTGCAGGAAATACAACACTGCAGTGTTTGAAATGCAGAGCCTTATGTTTTCTGCTTTCCACACTAAGGCTGTCCCCGAGCAAAATCTGCCATCACAGGCAACAATGAGTTTTGCACACAAAAAGCTCAAAACACAGCTGACAGGCATCTCATTGTACTCCTAATGCGAGATAAACAATTAGTAATCGGACCAAACATTGCAAGAACAAATCCTATTAACAAATAATAGGATTTATTAGCGGATCACCCAAACGACACTTGGGAAATAACTCCCTGGGCTGCTGCAGCCAGAAACCTCAGCCAGGGAAGGCAGCCACGCTACAGGATGCACTGGTGAGCTGCATGCACAGCTACCAGCCATGTAGAGGAGCTCACCGTGCAGCAACAATGCTGGCCCACTGGTCTTGACAGCATTTGAACATGCTGCAGCATGTGTCAAATGAAAGAAAAGAAGTCATCTCATATCTTGGGTATTTCTGAATGATTTACACTTTAGATTCATAAGCAAGTGTATTTTCTACATCAAAACACAAAAGAAGCTGTTGCAATCATATTTTCTTTAGCTCATTACAAAGATTTTTATCAGCAACTTTGCACACTACAATTTCAAACGATACCTGGCTACAGGACACCTCACTAAAACATGGTTCCCTAATAGTATTGCAATATAAATGCCCACCTCTACCAGCAGAAGTTGAAGGGAAAAAAAAAAAAAATTGGGCAGATGGGTACTTGAGGAAGCCTGACGTGACCCATTAACATTGTTCCCCAGTGGTTGCTATTGGGTTCCTCAACTAAGTGATGCTAAGATAGTAACAGAAAAGGTGGCTTTTTACTATTAAGAATTTGAAAAAAAGGAGAAAAAGGGTGCCTCATGCTGAAAACTAGACAGAGAACCTATCTGCCCCAGCTTATCACAAACGACATGAGATAAATAGTTATTCAAAACCTTCAAATGGCAAGTATTTGTTACTCTTTGTATTCCTGTTTAGGGTGCCATAGCCCCTTTCATCTCCTTTGGATCATTAGAACTGTCTTGTTTATTTATTCGTTTTTAAACACACCACAATGCATGCTGCTTGGGATGCAAACTAAAACTGGGAACCCATATGAGTTATATAATTATAGAAAATTTTTACACAATTATAGATAGTCAGTTAGATTTTTTTTTAATGGGAAGAAACATCATTTCTAAGGTTAGTCACTGAATAATTCTTGTTTAAGAGTATAACTAAAAAATAAAAAAATTTCCCTTACAACAAGCTCTGATGGCAAAGCCTGGTTGCAGTTTGAGCAAAGCAGCAGTGTGTACACGCTTCTGAAAGCACAGACAAAGCTCGCCCAACCACCAAAACTCTCCCAGCAGAACATTAGACACAAACACACTGTCCTGCTGGGGATCAGCTCTTCCACAGGTCTTCTTTACTGCAGTACCCAGAGCTCTTCCCACTGCTCTGGGTACTGCAGTAAACTGAGCATTCTGGTGCATGTGGACAATTATGAGGCAGCTCGGCCAAAAAAGCACAAAGTCTATCCAGAATGTTATGTAGTTTGTTCATCTGACAACTCAAATGGAAGTGACAGCCAGTCTCTCACCCAGCTGGGTTAGAGACTAGCCATGTGTAATACTGCTTCACTTGAACTGTGGAGTGCTGTACACTTGGCAAGAGGACAAAGAAAGGAAAAGATGGAATAGGGAAGAGAAATACTGAGGCAGGAGTTACTGCAGGACTCCTTTTGAAGCCTTGCCCATAACAGTCCATTTGCCCAGGCAAACGCTGATGTTATAGCCCACCATATGCACTTGGCCAGCGTGCTGCCAAGACCCTCACACTTCCCTGTTGCATGCACTCCAAAACACTCAGCATGCACATCACTTAAGTATCTGCACAGTGCCTGAACTGCAGCAAGGCTTTGCAAGCACTGAGGACATGGTAATTAGCGACTTTATAGAGAATCACAGATCAAACTCTGTCTTCCCTTGAGAACAAATTAGACATGATGTCTATATCCAAGATACACAACCAGTACCTCAGCCCAAGACCATTGCTCAGAGCGGGACTGGGAATGTCAGGCCAGCAGATATGATGCCAAAGAAGGATACTCAGAGCAGCTCCTGTGAGCAGGCACCTCCTTTCAGCTCCTGGGGCTGACAGTCACTTTCTTGATATGCATGTTAGCCACCATCCCCTAGGGAAATATTACTGACACAGCCTGGCTCCCAAAAAGCATGACTGCTGTCTCCACCAGCTACAGCCAGGCACACAAAGAAAAGCAAAGTCTTCAGAATACCCTGGACTATGGCATAATTCCAAGTCCTCTAGAATAGGAAACAGTGATTAAATTATCCCACTAGATAACTAGAAGATCAGCTTCTACCTACCATAATATCCATTCAGCTTCAGAGAGAAGCACTGGCAAGCCAAAAGGGGGAGGAAGAAGGAAGTCTGATGAATGGTGTTACACCAAGGGCACAGCAGCATGTATCTAGTTCCAAGCCTAATGCAGGGCAGTATTGTTGACTGACACATACAAGCTGGCTAAGGGAGGAGTTCCCATGAAGCCTACAGAACCTCCCGTGGTCCAAGCACCACCTTTGCTTTGCTCTTTCCCCACTACTGTGGTCCCCTCCTTGCCAGCTGAGAGCTGCAAACTCTTGCCCTTTCAAGAGCCTCTCCAGCTAGCACAAGCCAACACTGGAGCCACAGCCAGTGCCATAAGAGAGCAGAGATCACAAGCCAACAGTGAGAAACTGCAAAACAGCATAAAGCCATATTCCAAGGCCATTGCCTACAGCACAATGAAAGAGAGCCTCCAGGCAGAGAGCTAAGAAGCCAGGCTGTAACCCAGCAAGGATGGGTTTATGCAGTCTCCTGATACCATTTCAGCTGTATCTCACAGCAGCTTCAGGAACAGAAGTCAGTTTCCTGGTTTTCAGTTGCTTATGGTTTTCCTGTAGCAGATGCAAGCAGCTCAAGAACCAAACCAGTTATTAAGAAATGCAGAACAGGTAAAAAAATCCCTTGTTGAGCTGGCCAGCCCCAGAGCCATGCGTTCAGTAAAATCAAGCACTCTAGAAGGAATCTGTAATCAAAAGGAAGAAAAACATTATCCATAAATCTATTCAGCAACTGAATATCCCCCTTCAAATGTCTGTTGTCATGTTTATTCAGAGCATCTGGAGGATCAAAGCTCTGGTCAAAGCCTGTCATGAATCCCCATGCTGCTGCAGAATTTAGTACTAATCCCTGGTGCTTCACTGCTAAATAAGGAAAGAAAAATAAACAAACAAGCAAACCAAGCAAAGGCCAGGGCAAGTGGTATAAATAGATATAAGAAGGCCAAATTATTAGTTTAGAGATGCTATAAAAAATTTAAAACAAAAGTCTTTCAGCCTCCTTTAGCTTTGCATGCAAAGTAGTACCACACAGCTCCTATGCAAAGTAAAGAGTGAGCGTATTGCACATGCACAGTAATCATGCAGGCAGGACAAAAAGCCAAGCATGGAGAAGATCAAGCAGCAGGGCAGAAAGCAGCAAACCCCACAGCAATCCACCAGAAGTAAGTGACTTCCCTTACTTCCTCACCATACATGCATATTTTGTGACGCTATATACAATGATAACAAAATTTTATATTTTAACACACCAAATTTGAACATTCAAAATCAATGCAGCTGTTCACATAGGGGGAAAAAAAAGCTCTTCTAAAGCAGCAGATTTATAATTGAGTCTGTCTGCACAGCCATGCAGACTGAAAAAACTAGGTCAAACCTTTTGCTAGTCAACCTCGCTGCCATTCCTCCCCAGCCCTCTGCCCTCTTTAGATTTCAGCAGTTATTGAAGGAATCAATTAACAGACCTGTCATGCAGGTCTCGAATTGCTTCTGCCTGGTACATATCAGGGGGGTCATCTGTGCAACTACAGATGGAAGGGGGAAAAATTAAATCATTATAGTCTTTCCTATTCACAAATCCTAATCCTACAGCACATGTACTCAATGCTACTAGGATCCATTAGCAATCAAATAAATGATGCATGTCAGAAAATAGATGTAGAAGGAAAGGGGCAAGAGACAGACAAATATAGGCTAGAAAGAGTCAAAAATAGAGGAATTGCTGTGCTTTCACTTTTGCTGTGCTTGCAGCAAAACTATAATAGCATCTGCTGCTTTTAATGACATCTTGCTAGTGTATTTTGCATAGCTTCGTGGTGAACAGTTTTAGAAATCTCATAAATATCTCCATTTCGACACTAGATTTCAAAGAGAAACTATAATACTAGGTTTATACCTACTCATCACCCTCTGTATGTTTAAACAACTCTTGAGTGGAAAAAAGGACTCACACACTGGAATTCATATATTCACTGTCACAAAGGCATTAAGTGGGTTTTTAAATCTTCACAAAATGTAGGGACTAAGTCAGTCCAATTGCAGCTTACTCATTTTTACTCATTTCTCTCCTTCTGTTGCAGAGACAGAAGGGACTCTATTTCATTATCATAAAAAAAATTGCCATTTTGTATCAGGCAAATACTAAAACAAATCACTCTTGAACCCTATTTCCACCAGATGCAATATGCTACCGGACAAGTTTGTGCAAGAAGGTGAAGAAATCAACTTCCTGACTTACTGCAGTGATGGCCAACCGAACTGGTTTGGCAAGCCACATACCACAACCTTCATATGGTTGAATGCCACAGGGCCACAGGACTGTTGACTGACAGTTGAAGGCTGGGGTGGATCAGTCCCAACTCTTACTGGGAAGCACCTCCTCTAACCATGTGGTGACTGCAACCTTGTGTGCTGCTGCTGTTGAGGCCTTCCATATGAAGAGGACTGGGACAGCAGCCAAGGGACTTCAGTGGTGGGAAAGCAAGTGTTGGGGGCAGAGGGGAGGGTGCTGCTGCTAGGCAGGAGTGCCTCGTTCATTTGCTCTGGTGGAAAAGAATGACCATTGTGGAATGCGACACATGCAGATCCAGCAGGCAAAATTCACAACCAGTCTTGAGCCCTTTTAGCTCAAATCAATGGAAATCATCATAATTTCACTTTTCACACAGGTGCCATGCAGAGTTTCTATTGTGCTGCTAAAGCCATTCTCTCGCACCAGCAAACCCAGGACTATCACAGACCACCCAGAAAAGCCATTTGGAGCACAGTATACAGCTGAGTAGCAGACTACACAGACTGCATCCTAAATTCTAGAATGTGCACAGGGAGCCTTTGCCTTTGATTTTTTTTTTTTTTTTACTTTTACCATTCCTGCCTTTGGCTAAATTCCTTTGAAGCTAAGGCTATGCTACACATAACTCATCGAAACCAGCCCCATTTAGCCTTTGCTTCTGAGTAGTATCTTATCTATAGCAGTTACAGCTGACCTTTCATTGTCTTGAATAATTTTTCACCCTTAAGTCAGCAAGCCATAAACAATTATTGCCTCAGTATCTTAGATAAACAACTATGGAAATCCTGAGGAAAATGTTTGGGCTCTTTTGGGCTGATTGGTTCATGTTTGTTTCATCAGGTTTTTTGACAGGGACACATTTAGAGGGGGGAAGCATCTTGGACCTGAACCCAGAAAGACATTAGGAATTTGAACCCTCTGTTGAATGTATACTGGATCAGGGGGTAAGCAAAGAAATGGCAAGGATGGAATTCTTGAGGTAGATATGAGGAGTTGACAAAGTAAGGTAGGAAAAACAAGTATTTGCAAGAGAATTGCCAAACTAAAAACATTCTGGAACCACTGCATTGTCAGGTAGCAACATTTGGCATATTTACTCCATTTTGAAGCCTGTACTTTAATGCTCAGGATTTCTCCTTGGGCTGTGCTGATGCACAATGGTCTAAAACAGATCTTTTGCTTCTAGAAAAATGCAAAGCTCATTTTGTATTAATCCTTTGAACAGTGGTGAGATGGTATGTCTGCATTTACCTAAATGATACTTCCTTCATTTATCTTTCATTTTAAATACTGCCCCACAATGAGAAACACTGAGATTCAAAAAGGTGTTTTTCACTATCCTATTCAATAGATGAATTGTACAATAACTTGTGAAACTTCATTTGCATTAGTATGGTTTCTTTTTCCACAAATCAATCAGAAACTGTTGTTTAACGATGTCTAGCAGATCAACACTGTCAGCTAGGTTTGCTTCCTATATGATGCCAAGTTTATTTTCACTTCTAAAATACTGGCTGAAATTACAAAAATTAAGTTGGAAATTACTTTCTCCTTCATTTATTAAAAAAGATACCCAAACTACTACTATTGTTTTATACAATTTAACAATAGCTCTCAAGAACATTCAAATTGTTTTAAGAAAGTGAATTTTTTGAATTAAATTCCTTGTTTTAGATCACTAATGTATCTTATGACTGATAGTCTAATGATAAACATAACAGAACATCTCCTTTATGAAATAGGTGTTTCTCAAAAAGGAAATAAAGTTTGCAGAACTTTTTCCCTAAGTCTCAGTTATTGGGAAAATATCTGTGAGTCTTTCAGAGAATAGCTCTTGTCCTTTATTGGGTTCTTGCCATAATGAACATCTGCTCAGTCTATAAATTAATTGCTGAAAACATCTTGTGCTTCTAGATGATCCAG
Organism: Urocynchramus pylzowi; assembly: GCA_013397555.1. Taxonomy (NCBI): domain Eukaryota; kingdom Metazoa; phylum Chordata; class Aves; order Passeriformes; family Fringillidae; genus Urocynchramus; species Urocynchramus pylzowi. The sequence continues at coordinate 377,767 of VZRH01004939.1, forward strand.
GCTATCATAACTGTTCTGGGTTACTAGAGAACATTACCATTTTTCTCACAGACACAGGCACACATCCCTCCTTACAGCACACCATAAAACAAGAACAATTCTTCGGCATTATTCTTAATGTCATAAAAGAAACTTTGCGTGCTGATCAAGTCCTAGGAGTAGCACGCTATTAGGTTCCCCAGATGATTTAAGCAGTACTTTTGTACTGTGATAGCTTAAGAACATAAAGGATGCCTTGTCTAGCTGATTGGAAATGTTCTTTATCTTAAAATCAAGAATCCTTTTATCAGTCCAGGTTTGCCAGCATCAGAGTTTGTCAGGCAGTAGCAATGGGCAAAGAAAAGTCCACAGTAGACAACTAACAACAGCAATATTTCTCTTTCTCACAAAAGGCCCACCAGACTCAAATTTCACCTACTTGCTCCATGCTCAAGGTCTCCCATTGTTCTTGGCTATATTGAGGTTTGTCACCTCAGCTGGAACTCCTCTGTTCTTGGAACTCTCAGTTCACCAGTCAGAAATGGTCTCATTTTAATACTGTTTTTAACCTCTACAGATGCAAATCACTTTCCCCAATGACACTTAATATAAATCTCCTTTATTTCCTTTCAGCTACCTTTCAGACCAGTTCCTGGTCTCAATGACCATCCAGGGTTCTGGTGAATGACAAGGATCCAATCTATCACTAAGATCTTCCAGAAATAACAGTACCTACATTTTCCAACCAAACCTGGAAGGTTATTAATTGACTTATTTTGGAAAGAGAAGAAAGGGTGCTATCCCTCCCAATAACAGACTTCTAGAACTCATCAGAAGAGATAAATATATACCAGTCCATAATCATTTTGGGTCACATGATCCAGCTGGCATCTCTTAGTTGTCATCTGTCTTCATCAATGATTTTGCAAGAAGGTGGGTGTGGTGCCTGGGCAGGCTACACCTTTCCACGTGGGACTGGACTGCAATGATACAAACACTATGGCTTTCTTACTGTCAAAGAAAAAAAATAAAATTTAAAAAAAATTTAAAATATTAATTATTCTGAAGAATTTTCAGGTCTGTTTCATCAACAACTTGAGGAAGACAAGACATTCATACATACATCAAGCCTCTTTTTTGCCTAGGATATAAGTGTTCTCATATACCTTTGAATTTAGAAGCGTATCTGAAGGGAACAGTTGCAAACACGTTGTTTCTGGTGACACAAACAAACAGGCATGCCTGGTTACACCACATTCCACCCAGGTGCACAGACTTACATCACAGTCATGTTTTCCCCACACACAATGTATCTTTAGTCCCATTCCCCTCTCCCACACTCCAGAAGACACCTGTGTGCTCCTTCCAATTCTACTTCTCTGCCCCATTCCTACCTCTGGTCCTCAACCTCTCCCTTAACGATTTTTACCTAGCACTTACAGGAAGAGTTTGGTGAGTAATTAGTTCTCTAAATTTTAAATTCCAAGTAAGCAACAGAAGTGTCAAGATACTGAAGAGCAGCAGATTATCACACCACAAGTCATGTGGCTGCTTCACTGCATCTCCACAAAAATTATCTACATTACTCACACTCATGAGGGGGTTGACTTGTCGTGATCTGTCATCCGAGATGCAAATATTTATTGATGGCACAGAAGTATTCCAACTTCTGCTTTTATAACTCATTCTTTTAATGCTGTTAAGAGGTTTTGAAATGCTAAATTCACTCAGCTTGTTCTGCAGTAGGACCAAAAGAACTCACATTTTATAATCATTTTGTTTATACCATAAATAATCCAGCTGCAGAAGAAAGATCTAAACATAGGACTACAAACTCAGAGCTGAAGCACACTCCACTAGTGTGCTATTGTCATAAATAAAGCCTAAGAGTAAAAAGTCCTTCATTAAAATTACAACAATTACAAGAGAATAACTTTCTAAGTACTTTTTCTTTTGTGTCCTAGATAACATTCAGGTGTCCAAAAGCATTATGAAAATCCATATTTTTAGTGAGCTACAAAATTTATTTCTTTCCAGCCAAATAAAGAGGACACATCCCTTTGGTACAGAGCACTGCAACACGCAGCAGCCCTCCTCCACTCACAGGTCTTCATGCCAAACATCATCCCATGCTTAATATGGAACAGCATTTCTTCTGCTGGTTTTTCACTTTTGGACAGCCTTATTAGACAGAGGCAGTGATGCAGCCATTGTATTATTGTTCAGACCTTTCTCAACTCCTCATATGCATTAAGTTCACTTTATAGACCTGCATCGCCCCTTCAAAACAGGCAAATAAGCAACTCTACTATTACTATTGTTGTTATTACTATGCTTTCAATACAATTTCTGAGGTAAGAAATGAGAAAGGAAAATGTGTATGCCTCTTCTGGGCACAGTGTAAATGGATGAGCAAGGTGATACCATTAAAATTAAGATTTCATGATTGCAAAATGCAAGATGTCAGGCTGGGTTTCTTTTGTTTCTTTTAAGTAATAAGCTAGAAAAATTCCAGGCAAGACAATATTCAAGAAGGTGTTAAGAAGTAAAAAAATTAACTCTTCAGTAGCTGTTAAAGCTTAGAACTGCAAGTGCCTTTTTTCAAGATTTGAGTTCTCCAAAACAGATTTCTGGTAAGGATTCCAACAAGCCCTGCATGTTTTGTAGTTAATTTCATCTTCTTCCAGATCTGCCCTTGTCAAACCACGAATGGGACTGATTAATGGTGCTCCTTTAGAAGTGGATGCTTCATACAGTTGAGGGTCACTGCCAATCACTGAGACCTTATACGTGTAAGTCTTATTTAAGAGAGGGGTAGAAAATTATCCCATAAAACTGCAGTGTGAATGAAGGTGAAATTTTCCATCTTCTTGCTCCTGTTCTATCCTCACATATCCCAGACACATCCTGAAATTATTCTAGGACAGAAGCAACTGCACCTGTAAGACTAGAGCAAACTGTCCAAGGGGAAAGGAGCTTAGGAGCTCAGCAGGATGGCTCACTCTGCTTTAAGTTCTAAAAACTTCTTGTTATCTGTGATCGTTCTCACTAAAAAGCATGAAAACTTCTTAGGAGCAATAAGCAGCTACTGTAGTTATGCTCATATCATAAAAAAAGGATCCCAAGCCCCATGATAGATTAATCAAAATAATCAGCAGAAAACATGAGCACACTAAGTTTTAGTCCTCTACTTGACTATAATATTCAAATTTAGACCTTATGAGATCAGAAGCCTCACTCTTTCAATGTCAACAGCAAAACCAGACCAAAATACTTTTCATTACTCTCTCACAGGCCAGAAGTGTGGAAGGTCAGAAGGATGCAAGGCTCACTCCTGTGATTAAGTTTTCTGGTTGGTAACCACTCTTCTGTAGGCAAAGCTGAGAGGGAACATTTGCCAAGCCTTCAATTGAGGAAAGCTCAGTGAATGGAAGCTGGAAGAAAATACAGGGTGGATCCAATGAATGCACTGTTCATTATGCAAGTGTACTCATTCAGAGGCCTCTTTATGCCATTCAGTGTAAACAAATACCTGCAGCACTACCAGGCAAGGCAAAAAAAGCCTTGTTGTGAAGCCAAGTGGCAGACTTGTTGAGACAGTCATGGAGGTCATCATTACAACCTATTTTAATATCAACGTGTACCACACACCCCATTGTACTCTCTAAATCACAAAATCATCACATGTGGAACAAACATCATCATTATCATAAGGATGCCACTTTTCTTTTTCTGCTTATTTGTACTCAGACCTCTTAATAGCTGCTAATATTGTTACTCTGGCAGGGACTACACTTTACACAGAATGCCTGGGTTCACATTAATTACCTACCTGTCACATGGACTGACAGCAATGCAGTTGCAGTATGCTGCCTGCTAGGGCAACACCTGAATGCTACTTCCAGTCACCCTACACATGTAGACAGGAGCTACAACCACTGCACAGATATATCAGACCTTCTTCTCCACCATAAAGCAGCTTTGTGCAAGAGTGGCACTGAGGCAGGACACAGAAAAGCTGTCCACAAGGTGTGTACCAGCAGCCTGTCACCGAGCAGCAGGCGCAGTCTTCAGTCACTAGTAGAGCTGTTCTTGTCAAAAGAACTGAGGGAAGGAGCAGCAAGGTTAGCATGTGGTCCCTTTCACTGCTCTATCACCCTGCAGCATGCAGGAGCACTTCTTACTCTGTGAAAAAAGAACAAGTCATTCTGGTTGACATGGAATGTTAACTAACCTTCCACGTGGGAGGATTTTCAGACAAAATTAATACTTTTTGGCTGCACACATACTACTTGTCCTGAAAAAGTGGCACTTAGGGAAAGAAAAATGCAATGCAAAAAAAAAATAAAAAAATAAAATTAATGTATATATACGTATATATAGGTACAGAGATAGAATTGTTTCTGCTTCACAATACTAGAACAGCAACCTAATTACTAGATTAGATTACTATATTATGAAAAATTCCATGGACACACATGACCATGCATAATGTCATAAAACTTCTGGTCTTCCACAGAAGTTACATGCTGATAAAACAGCCGAACTCAACAAAAGCTGATTTCTAATTTATACTGGCAGAAGATCAGACTCAGGACATTTGAGTAAATAAATTATATTTAAGTGTAATACAGATCCTCAAATCAGATCAACCACCCTCAAAGACGCTGTACTTTACACCTCCCAAAGACCTTACTGTTTGCAAATAACCGGCTAAGACTGTATGACAAAACTCCTTATGCATGTAATACGGTTTCACCAAATTAATGCTCTTTCTACATTAAAATTCATCTAGGAAAACAAATGATAATGCTGGAAGACCAACAACTAGCCTGATGTATGGAATCCAGGACGTTTCATAGCAAACTTTATGAAGTCACTGGGACAGAAGCATAAATACCCCTGACCCTTATTCTTTCATGTATGACTTAGGATTTACCAGCCTATGTGCACCAGGCAGGCCTAAAGCTTTGCAAGAGATTCACAGGAGCCCCAGGTGAAGTTAATACAAGTCTGAAAAAGAAGACAAGATGCAAGTGGTAATAGCTGGGTTTTAGAACTGTTAGCTGGGTTTAGGACTGTTTTTATATTTGAACATGAACTAATCCTGCTTTTTATTTGAAATTTCCACATGTGAACTAGAAGTTAAGATGTTGGATACTACTGCCTTGGTTCTTCATTCCAACAAGCCTTCCCCAAGACAGAAACCCACCACCACAAATAAACAAAAAAGTCAAACAAAATCCATAATACCTTGCTATTGTGGTCAAGGTCTCAAGTCAGCCACGGGTACTCAAGGGAAGTGGAGGCCCTTTGCATATTGTACACAAAATACTGGATATGGAGGACTGAAATCAAAGAATCCCTTTATGGACCACATAGCTTGCAACATCCTTGCTTTGACAGATACCTCCTCTCTGTATATAGTTTCTCAATGTGCTGTGCTCTAGTCTGAGAGCTGGAAGAGGATAGCAGATTATTTAGCAGATGTCATTTTCTTAGTCAATGCACTTGGGTTATTTTCAAACCATAAAAAAAAAAAAATTCCTGGTATAGATGCAGGACTTTACAGAAAGAAAATGTGAAAGAAGCTGTGGTTTGTTTCTGATAAACACATGAAAGGTTTTGAGATGAGGATGACCAACACATTGTTTTTCCACCAAATTGAGAAAGATCCTTGACAAAATTAAGATCAGCCTGAAACCCTTGAGAACCCTGAAAAATAAGTGTAAAAGCAGATGCTTCGAGGTCAATTTGAAGTTTTCTTTCCTTTGAGGCAACTTACTTAAGAGGTTTGTTATTAGTATTTAAAGCTCTAAACCACACTAGTGTTATACCTGAATTATTCGGGAAACAAGGCAAAATACAAGGAATACTCATGTGATGGATACAGGCAGCTGGGCTCTCCTCAAACCTTGGAGGCAGCTCTCAATGGAAGAGTAAGCAAGATGAAGTAGTGTCCTATTTCTGCTAGCACACTTCATCTTGTCAACTGATGGTAAATGTCAGGCCAGAGAATCAAACTCTTGCCATGACTCTAACAAACCATCAGTCTATTTTCAAAAAAGTCAACCTGTTAAGAGGTAATTTTACAAGTTACCTGTTAAGGGGTAATTTTTTCCTCTGATAAAACACAAAACAAACAAACAGAAAAACACAATGAAACTTTCTGTGTACCATGCATGATACAATCTGGTTAACTCTGGTGAAGAATGGTGATTCTGGAGGCTGGCAATGCTATAGAGATCTCATTTTTATCTCTATATCCTTGTCTTGTAACCAAACCCATTTATCAGTGTTGGCTGAAAGTCAGGACATCTGCTCCTGATGAAATTTTGACATTTCTAACTTTCCATTTCATTCCAAACTGGAAGAAATTCAAGTATTTTTCATGTTTCCTGTAAATGCTCTAGAAAATAACTATTCCAGATTAGCACACATGACAGTACATCTAATTAGGAGAAAAGATATGTTTCTTGTGTCAAATATCAAACTGTCTCATTATCACCCCAAAAAGTGACATTTCAAAATATCTCATTTTCTAGAGCAGTCAATATTTTATATCCACACCTTACAACTATTTTTTGATGTAAGGATATTAAAACAGAAAAAAGCACATTGCATCAGAGTGATATGATGCCACTGTGGTATATAAATTACTCTGTCACACACATATACAAATATATTTTCAACTATGTATTTTATTACCAATATAAAGAATTAGTGAACGTGAGACTTAAGACTGGCTTCTCTCTTTTTTTTCCTTAAGTCTAATTTACTCTTATTATTCTGAACAGAAAGGGAATAAAAGCTTTTCCAGTAAGGCATGTGATTTCTGCTTTCTGACATCTAAGCACCTCTTTCTGTGAATTTTTTCAAACCCAAAATTATCTTAAAGATATTGCAGTGTTGAGAAGAAACAACTTAAGTGGAACAAAACTAAAATTATTCTTAAAATGGCCTGTTATAATCAAATTTTATGCTGCTCAAAGCATTGATCCTAGAAGAGAATAGAATGTGCTTATTTCAAAGCAACTCCGACTTCCTTCTAGGTCCCCATAAGGTAATTCCTGTCTTAATTAGAGGAGGAAGTCCACATCTATTTCTCAATTTACATCCCATCTGCTCACACACCAGACTACAATAAAATCAATCCTACAGAAAATGGAAAATCCAGATGTCCATTCAATCAAATGTTATGTTATCTGCCCTAATTTTCTTCTGTAGGCTTCCACTGAACTTCAACTTAATCTTCACCTATTCAATTTTCCAACACAGTTTACAAACTTCATCCAGACATAGATCTCAGGAGCGCCCTGGAGGCCTGCACTTACACCATTCTGTGAGGTTTATGGTTTCACACAATCACCAAGGCTGGAAAAGACCTCTGGAGATCACCAAGTCTGCTGGATGGTCAATCAGTGCAGGACTATGCCCATGTTTTCCAAGTATGTCCACAACTGGAGACTCCACCCTCTCTGGGTAACCTGTCACAGTGTTTCACCACCATCCCAAGAAAAAGTTTGTTTAAACAGAATTTCCTGCATATCAATTGCTTGTTGCCTCTTGTCCTTTCACTGTCCATCACTAGTAAGAATCTGTGTCCACCAGCACTCCCAGGACTCCATCTACAGTTCAATTTGTCATCATCATAACAATGCAATCACTGTTAATTTAGTACCAGTGTTGTAATACTGGGAAATGTTTGGCGCCAGAACTGTTCATATTTTCAGGCTACTCTCTTATCAAATCAGTTCTCACCCTCCTCTCATACTACTGTGTGGGAAAACTTGACAGATAAGAATCAACCACTCAATTACCACTCAATTATTGCTTCAATGTGTACACAACACGTTTCTGCTTGTGGTCTAACCACCTGCATTTCTTTTTCTCAACAGTTTCTTTACAACATGATGCCCATAACAGGAATTAATTATACCCAACTGGACCTGATCATCTCATCCAGCAGCATGCTTTGGACAACCACAAGTATTGAAGCAGGAAGTCTCAGAAAAGCTAATGGACAAATGCAGAAAAGCTTGTCAACAAGCACACATTCATGACCCACTCATTTCCTAGAACTTTGTTTCCAACAGAAACACCTGGTCTTACCAGTTGTAAGGGGGATTCTGGTCTTGATAAAGCACTGGTCTCATCTGCTGTAGCAGAGCTCAGGAGAGCTGCAGCCCTGATAGGCAACTGGCAAGAGACTGGAGCCCTCCAGCTCCCCAGCTGCACAGGTCTCCTCCTGTTTGAGAAGTGCTACCTGAGTTCACCCACCAACCCAATAATTTCTGAGCTCACTTTCATTTCATGTAGATTTAATTTTGTCTGCTTTGTCACACTGTAATGCCCACTGATTTAGACTAGCATTCCACATTTACGCTGCCCACTTACAATGTTTCAGCAGTTGCCATATCAAAGCTTATCTCTGTGCACCTTAAGGAACATACCTTGTTTGAGCAGTCCCCCTAAAAACAGCACACCAAGCAGACGGTCTCCAACTGTGGAGGCAACTGCGGCTCAGCACCACGTGCATCACACAGGCACCACAGACACGAGGAACTGCAAGCACAAGGGATATTACAACGCACCACTCTGATCTTCCTTTCACATTACTTCTGTGATCAGGGACTGCTTCTAAGTAAGCTCTTTACTTTGAGCTATAGAGCACAGTCTTATTCCCAAATAAGCAATTCCCTGCCACCGCAGGAAAGCATCTCTCATTAGTCTAGGCAGTTTAGCTTGTTTGTGCCATTTCAAGGCAGACAGTACTGGTACAAAAACAGTTTTCATAGTTTAAAGTTCTGTCAAACACCATAGGAAAGTATAAACTGAGAGGAGTCTTTGCTTCCACTGTCTTCTCAATGAAAAAATAGGAGTCCCACAGACAAGGTAAACAGCAGACCCAATAAAAAATCAAGTATCTGAACTTTCTCAGTGTCATATGGAACTGAATTCAATCAGCAACAGAGTTGAAAAGGGAGTGAAGAGATCCCAGCGCTGAAGTGAGGATTTCAGCACCATTTCTATTAAGCCTTTTTCTCTTTCTGTTTGCAGAACTAAAAAATACTAAGTTTATCTCAGAGGATGGCAAATGGGCAATGAATAGATTTGATGACACCACATGTTATGTTATTTCACTACTGATAAAAATAGAGCTACTAGCTTTTGCAAATGATAAACACTACTGCAAGCACAAATACTCAAATAGCCTCTAGAATGCATGATTTCATGCCAATGAACACATTCCAAGCTCTAACCTTTGTTTGTGCACCAGTGTTCACTATGTCAGCTAGATTTATTTAATATAGTACTATAGGCTATTGCCCTCATCCATACAGGAGAAACCAATACAGTGAAGATATTATCAAAAGGAAGCTTCTACTGCACTGAGAAAAATCCAAGTGATTTAGGTATTTTGCTCTAACTATCCTAGTGTGACCTGTGAGCACAAAGAAGGCTTTTCATCACTTCAAACCAAACTTTAATGTGTATCATTTGTAATATTAAAATGAGTTTTAGGTTAGTGAACCTTGAAAGTGAGCCTTAGTGAACCTTGTATTCATTAATACAAGGTAGTCTGGAGACCTTTAGCATTTCATTCCTCCCTGTGCAAAACATAACTTGGATTAATAGCCAATATACATGACATGGTTAACTGGATGTTACACTCCTTTACAATTCTTAAATTTTCTTAGTAATTGAACAATTACGTTGAGAGTTAAAATTTGATTGTGCTACATCAGTAATAGTTACATGAGGCTTTACAATTGCTCAGAAATATTAAAGCTTAACAACAGCAGAATTTGCTATTAAGAGCAGTATTAACTACATAAGGAAAATAAAATATAGTTTACTCTCTGTTTTATGTGCAAAAATCACAACTTCATGTTACAGGTCCACCTGAAAACCATCTCTAAGATTTCAACTGACTGTGCTAAATACTCTAATTCTCTCACCCTGGCTGCAGTTCGACCACTTCAGAATAACCAGAAAGGCATCGCCAGAAACTGATGGACACCATACGTATAGAGCTAGTCTTTTGTAAAGACTATGTGCTAAATTACATTTCCTCCCAGAGGACAGAAGTCCTCGGCCCATCTGATGTTCAGAAACTTTGCTCACCTCACAGCAAGATATTAGTGATTCTTCCTGCTCCAAATAATCAGAGACCCACATGTTTCATTATCAGAGACCCTTCCTTTCCCTTGGCTGTCCCCCAAAAATCTCTAAGTGCCCAGTGAGTGAAGGAAGTCACTCTGGGGGGAGACACAAAGCAATCCAGGCGTTAGATCAACAACTCCAAGGAACTGTTGATACACCTCATATGCATCTATTTGTCCATAAGCGTTCAACTACAGTCTTAAGCATACGACTGGATATTATATAAGATTACATCACTTACAAAAGCTATACAGTTTTATGCTGTAATTTTAACTTTCTTCTCAAAACTCCAAGACCGTCTTGAGACAGGCACAGAAACACCACATGCTAATAAACTGTCAACCTACAGCAAGCACGGGATATTTAACAACTTGAGAAAAAAGAACAAACCTCCCCCCCAAAATATAGTCAAATAAACACTGTTCAGCATAGGCATCAACCCTGCTGACAGGAACAGAGATAGATTTAAGGGAACAGAATATCCCAAATGTTAATTTACTAAATATTTTGTATGGACTAATAAGACACTGGTCTGCAAATGAATAGAAAGAGGCAGCACACCAGAAGCTCTTCTTTTTCCAAAACCAAATCCTTGGCAAATGCCTATTAATCAGTGACAGAGGCAGAAGTAGGGCAGCAGAAAGAGACTCAACACAGGTAATTTGGATCCAACTGTGAGATTGCAGGAATCCAGGCAGGAACCTAATTGGAGCTGCTACCAGTAACTGGAACCTGCACTCAGACAAAACCCCACTAACCGTGGCTCTACCTCACCAATAGGCTCCCAGCACCCACTAGTGACCTGTCACTGAAACCTTTCCATTGGCAGAGCTGCGGTTTAGCTGTCACACTTCTCTCACACTAATATTTTAGGAATCACTTTTAAGGGCATTCTCTTCTGGAGCTCAGCACCCATTTCCCACTTAACTCCTAATTTTAAGACCGACACTAATGCACATCTGTAAATGGCCTTACATGAAGGACATTCAAATAGTGTGCATTTTATCCACTCCACCTTCTTTTAAAGGAGCACTCTAAGCCTACGTGTGAACACACAACTACATTACACAACAGAGATGTGTACCAGCCAGCACTGGCAGGACCAAAGTGTGTGAGTGTACACTGGACTGGTCTGAGCTGGTAAGAGAAAGGCCACGACAGACAACAGCTCTCCAGGTAAAACAATAATTTTGTTGGGAAGTGTTAGTCTGCAAGTGTTAGTGGCTGAAGCTCAACCATGCAACCCTAGGAAGCAATAACTGGTTATATAAAGATAAATGACAGAAAATTAGTAACTTAAAGAAACACAGAGAAATTAATAGTACAAGCAGCAAGATATAAATGCATTTTCAAGCAATTTACTGCTAAGACTGTATTGTTACTTTTTAAAATGAAATTGATTTCAAGTTGAAAATAAATAGTTTTATAGTTATTTTCTTTCCAGGGTCTGTCTTTTCATACAAGTTAGCAATTTCAATATCCTATTCAATTTTGACAGACTTAAGCATTTAGTAAATAGCAATCAAGCAAAAAGAAAAAGCCCTATATGTCATCTTATGAAAAAAATAAACTACAAAAAAAAGGTAAAGAAAGAACTGACAAATTTTTTGTCAGAACACATGCATCCACTTACATACAAATGAATTACACCTGAATGATCAGATTTTGCCTAACCCACAGGGAAGTAAGCAAAAAAATCTATAAATATTGCAGCCTAGAAAAAGGTTTTGACAGAAATAACCATCAGTGCCCCACCCAACCTCTCCAGATGATGTTTTGGGCTGCTGGTAGTACAGGAAGTTTGCAAACTCATTTCCAAAATTTGTATCCTGTCTAGTCTCTTTTTTGTTGTAAAAGGCCACCGATACTAGATGTCCTAGGGAGTACAAAAATCAAATTTGTATATATACACTACATACCAGAAGCACTCACAAGATTGTATGTATTGTCATCCAAATTAATTTATATAGTTAGCAAAAAAATATATACACAAGCCCATACAGTCATTGTATCATGTCACCCAGATCCACCAGGTATTCTACTGTGTCATACTAAATGAAACTCAGCTGAGGTTACCTTTGAGACTGAATTATCATTACAAAAGCAGTTTCATACAAAAGCCATGAATTTCCATATGCTCGGTGTCTACAGTATCTCGATCGGAGTAATAGTAAATGATGTGGCTGGTTCAGCTCAAGTCAGTGCAGCTGGAGGGCTGTTGCTATTTATAATCAAGCTATCTCTGACCTTATGAGCCATTCCATCAACTGCAGAATATCAGCATCACCTTTGAGAACTGCTCCCCATCAAGGCCAGATTACGATACAAGCAGTATAAGCAGTTTGCTGATTCATTGAGTGATTTCATTAGATCTGAGCCCAAACTGCTGCTTACAAGATGAGGGAAATAAAATACACTGCAACTACAGTGCAAAGATGATGTATGAGTAACTTCACTATATGAGCCAAGTGTAAAGAAAGCATTAATATCAGACTACTTGACTCAGAAGATTGCTGGACCATATCAGAAATCTGTTTTGTCAGGAATTCTTTTGGAGGATTCAGTCAATTTCGGCCTTGAGAGAAGTCTCTAAAACAGATTTGTTTTACCCTCTTGCTTTGTGCCCAACAAGCACACTGATTGCTGAGTGAATACGGTTTTTGTATAAGCACACACTCCTCGCAGAGGACATGCTTAGGAGTTTAGGGAAAGGATGCTGCTTCTGAGCAGTGAGGTCTAGCACAGAGGGAGAAGAGCTATGCTGTCCCATAAGCAAAAGAAGAAAAATTGTATTTACCCAGAGCAACAGGTGCTTATTTATCTTTTTTTGGCCAGTCAGAACTACAACACCCTGCTATTAGTAAGACCAGTTTAAATTCAGCTTTAAGTTGTCTTTGCCACACTAGAACTGGAAAGGATCCAAGAAGACACAGACTTACTACTGAGCACTTACATTACCTGAAGACATTGTATAGTACAGGGGGTATCCTTAATTATTACCTGCCTTTACACAACATAGTAAGACACACAAAATGGATACATACTAGGGGGAAATACGTTCCCACATTACCCGCTGCATTGCTAAACTTCTGCCAACTTCCAAATTACTAGGTAACACTATTTTTGTGCTTAGTTATTATAATTTTCTAAAATGTACTTTGTGTTTAAAGAAAGATGAATGACAAGGAAGGGAAAAAAGGCTGTTAAAGTATTTTAACACCTCACCCATAACTATGATAACCTCAGCAGACACATCCACTAAATCTCACAGCTATGAGATTGTACCTCAGACCAAAGCTTATTTCAGGAGCACTCATCATCATCAGATCCACTTGCTGAGGCGACTGAACATACCATTAATGTTCTAATTTACCTTTTCCTTTCATTCAAGAGGACTGGTCAGGGATAGCAGGACAAAGAAATCAATAAAAAAGTAACCCATTTGAAAGGAGAAAAAAAATGAGGAAGTGTCTAGATTATTTTCTTGGCTTGGTTAGCTGATTCACCAAAGCAGTAACAACCAACAAATCAGTTTTAAAGATATTCCTCTCTTCCCCCTTCTAAATCATGTATAATTGCAGACCTTTAATTGATGATGTGCATAAAGGATTTCTGTAGCTCCCAAAAAGCACAGAAATCTGAAAAAAACAATTAACAATAAGCAATAATAAAGCTTGATTATTCCCCCATTCAAAGTTATACACAATCCCCCTGCTTTCATCAGTGGAAACAAGTCCAGTTGCTTTTGCTCAGCTTGCTTTAGTAATATACTCTACATGAAAAATCACTGTTGTACCATGCCATGTGGATTAATCCCACACAAAGCAGCCTGATGCTACTCTCACAGTGAAGTTTTGAAAATTATTTTAATTTTAAAAGGAAAAAATACATACCTAAGTAATTGTTAATAAAACATCTTTGGACGTCTCTCACCTAAAATCAGGTTAGCAGAACACATTTCTAGATATAAATTTCCAATCTGTCTAATGAATACAAGAGAATTTTAAAAATATTGGTATTCTCATCTATATGTACAACTAACACTTAAAAATATAACACATTGCAAAATTAAGCATTACTTTAAATGATTGAAGAAAAATAACCAGAGTAAGTGGATACAAACTACTACATAATCAGAGCAGCTTCTACAATGCTAACAACAGCCACATCAGGATTTGCAGAAATGTGAGTTAAACTTGAGGCTGAAACTATCTCCCTGACTGGCTGTTTCTCCATCAAAACACAGTCCTGCTGTATTGCATATTGCAGTTCAGATGACAAGAGATGCAATATTATGCACCCACTTTCAACACAAAAAAAGTGGACATCATACAGATTAAAAAAAGAAAAAATAATTATTTGACATCATCTAAATACTTGTAATTGTACTCATTACTCCACTTGTAACTATATTGCAGCATTTAACTCAATTGCTCCAATTAACTTTTCACAACCTCAGATTTTCAGGCAGATAACAATTTTTGCTGTTCAGTAAATCTGTAAAGCAACACAGAAGATAACAACAGCCCGTGACAGCTTATTTTTCAAAATAAATATGGTCCTCTCAACCAAGCTAGGGATACAGGCAAGTTCTAACCAGGGAGAGGGAATGCTCAGGAAATTTGAAGTGGTACCTGGCAGATAAGCTATTTTATCATTTTTAAAGTATCTTTACAGCCCTTCTCTGGCATGTAGTAACTACCGGTCTTCCTTTATCCTCCTTGACTACCCTAATAGCATGCCTAAGAAAACAACACTGAAAACACGTAGGTGTTGGCATAAGGAATCGTTCTTTTGTTCTCTGCTCTTTGAGGGAGCACCACCTTTGTCAGGCGGCGCAGCAGCGTGCGCAAGTGAGCACCCACTTGGCTTCAGCCGCCTCCCCGTGACGGGCGGCCCCTGCCCAGCACCCGCACGGGAACACCCACAGAAAATACAGTCCCTGCTGACCGATCGCTACTCTGACACCTTATGTTTAAGTATACATATATGCGTATTTATGTATTTGTGAAACGTGGTTTATGAGTTCAGCAGCCTCGAAGAACGGTGAGTTTGGTTCAGAGATGAACAGCGTCTGGCGCGTTTCATCACTGAGCTTCCACATTCTGACAGCTCTGGGAGTGTTCCGACACTTGGCACGGACCGCTCACCGATACCATCTGCACTAGCCACGCACAGCTCTGCTCAGCCCCGCTGCCCCGGGCTGCCCTCACCAAGAACTGCCCCTTCCCACCTGAGGCCCCACGCTGAACAGCCGAACAGCCGCCGGCCCCCAGCTCCCGCCGCCGCTCCCGGCCGCGCAGCAGACCCAGCGCGGGCTTCGCCGTGGAGAGCGGCCCTGCGGCGGGGGCGCGGGCAAACTCTCCTGCCGGGACCACTTCCCGCCGCGGCCGGTCGCCACTGCTCTTCTTGCGGAGCTTCCGTAAGGGGGGCGGACAGGACCCCGCTGCAGCCCGTGGGTCGCGGGCAGGCGCCCCGATCCGCACAGGTGCCGTAGGGCCCTTCTCCCCCGCCCGCCGCGGCCGGCGCAGGTGGCGGGAGGGCTGCGCCCATTCCCGGGCAGACCTCGCCTCCTAGCGCCCGCGCCGGGCCGCGCTGCAGGCAGCGGGAACGGCGCGCCGGCTGCCCCTCGAACCCCTCCACCTTCCTGCATCGGGCCCGCTACGTGACCGACCGAGGGGGCAGGGATAACGCAAGGACCCGGTAAGGCCGGCAGTGAAGCGGCGGCGAGGGCAGACGCTGGGCTGACAAAGCTCCTCGGCTGCCCTTGGGCCCGCCCAGCCCAGCCAAGCCCGGGGCGGCGCGAGGGGCTCGG
>VZRH01004939.1:393743-426757 GCA_013397555.1 Urocynchramus pylzowi
GCGTTACTTTTCGAAGAGCAGCCGGATCATGAAGATGCAGAAGGCCAGGGGGAAGGCGAGGTAGAGGTCCTCCGCCTGCGGAAAGGCGGCTTCCTCCGTGCTCTGCAGGTCCGCCCAGGTGACGTTGTGCGGCAGCCAGAACCGCTCGTTCCAGAACCAGGCGAGGATCCCTGCCATCTTTGCTTTGTCTGCCGCGGCGCCCCTCGCTCCGCTCCGCCCGCGGCGAGGCGCGTGTGAGCGGCTGCCGGGAGAGGAGGATGGAGGCGTGTGTCAGTCCCGCAGCCGCGGATGATGCTGCCAAGCGCCGCCGTGCAGGTTCCCCGCCCGGCGGGGGCAGCGGCCGCCCCGCCTGTCACACGGCCGCGCCGGCACCCATTGGCTCCCGCCCGCGCCCGCCGCTGCTCGGGGCCCCTCCGGGCGGTCCGGAGCCGCCTTCCTCCGCCCCTTTCCCCTGCCGAAAGACCGCACTGAAGCCCGAAACCGAAGTGACGCGGCCCGAGCAAGAGGGACCCCGTCCCAGGAGCACTCACCGCGGCCGAGGCTGCCGGCAGCAGCGCTGTACTCACCGGGTGCAGCCTCCGCCTCAGCGCCGGCCCGGGGCCCGCCGCCCTGGCGGCTCCGCGCTGTGTCACCCACCCGCCCTTTCGCCGGCCAGCCGGGGTCCCGGGAAGCCTGGAAGGGCTGGCGCCCGGTAGGAGTAGGAGGTGGCAGCAGTGAAAAGCCCTCTATGAATTCTGCACAACCACGTGGGCCGGGGTCGGCTTCCGCAGACCTGTCCCCGAGAGTGACCCCTGCCCGGAGCGCTGCTCCCGGCCCTCTCGGCTGAGGTGTTTAACCGGGAACGGAACTGTCCCGGGTGGAAGGACTCTCAAACATTCAATGACTTTGCTCTGAACGCGGGTACAGCAAACACGTGTAAATGTGACATGGAAAAGCACACGACTCATCAGCAACTAGATTGAGGTTAGGACTGTGGCTTTGCATTCCTGGCTAAAAAAAAACCCTTTTTCATTTTACGTAGATTTTTGCCTCTGATTCCTTATCTCATTGCTATGTCTTGCTAGAGATATGCTGCAAGAGAGAACTACAATTGATTTGACTAAACTTTACAGCAGGCTTTATTATAGCTATAGCATAGGACTGTAGGTATGGTGGTCCCGGCACACACAAAATTACTTGAAATAGTAGTTCCTGTAACATCACTGGTTTTCTGCCCTGCCTCAGTTTATTTTAGATGCCCTCTGTTTTCTTCACTGTATCATCATACTTTCCATCAGGCTATTGAATACTGAGACGCAGACCTCTGCACATACTTCAGAATTTTATCATCCTGCTTTTATGTTTTATGCTAACTTGCTCTTTTTACCCTACTCTATTTGCCCTTCCTGTAAAATTAATTGCACAGCTCCTCGTGTCTGTGCTGACATTTCTGTGCTGAATAAAATCGTAAGTCAAACATAATGCTGTGGAAAGTGCCACATCAATTTAAAGGAAGCAAACAACTTTGTAATATGGAGATAATTTCCAAGTAGGACATTTCAGGGAAGTTTCAGGAAGTGCTTTGGCAGGATGGCTGATGAGCCATGCAGGTAAACCTGCCAGTGAATGTTTCTATTGATGAGACAATTTTCTAAGTGGCTGTATTATTATTCCAATTTAGTTCTTGTGGCTGCTTCTGGGGGAGAGAGTACAGTCTCTCCTTCAAATTGTCTGGAAGAAAGTGTGAGTTCTAGCACCACTGCCAGATCTGCCTGGCCCCAACTCTTCCTTCACTTTGTCTCAGGTTTCTTCTCTGACATGACCTGTCAAAATCCAGGGCTTTGCTGGAATTTCAATTCAGAGGGAAAGCAGATCATGAGTTCCACACCCCAATGAAGTTTTCCTCACATAAAAATAAGATTTTCTGACCATAAGAAAACATTTATTCACTCAAATCATCAAGAGTCCTTTAATCCAGTACCAAAAAATTGTCTATCCTTCTTTCTTCCAACTTCTCTGCCTTGTTCTCACAGTCAGATTTCACCTCTCTTCCAGCTGACCTAGAACTCCCCTAGAATTTTCCCTGGGAGCTTGTCTTTCAGCACATTCTCACATACACCTGAGCTGGCTCCTGCACATACATATACGCCTCTCAAATCATCCAGATCACTCCATTTTTGGAATGGATGTGCATAAGTGAGTTTTAAATGGAGGTATGAGGGCATATCCTCAGAACGACCTCAGAAGCATCAACTTTGATTAAAAGTTCTTTAGACATTGTTTTAATATCAGTCAACACACAGATAACCATTTACTTCATTAATAATTGTGTTTAAGGCAAAGGTATTTTTAATGAGAAAATCAGTGTCATTATCCCATAGCTGAAGGTGACCTGTCTTTTTGCAGCCTAATTCAATATTCCAATCCATTTAGAAGTACATTCAATATATATGTCTGTTCTCAGTCCAGTAAAGTAGTTATTCCCCAGTCAGTACTGAGACTCACAAGTGCTGGTGCTTAGCTTTGCTCATGTACAGATAAAGGGAAGATCTTTGCAAAATGAACCTAGCAACTGTAATCTGATGATGCATAAGAGGTTAATTCCTGATGAACAATTAGTGTCATTGACTTCTGTCTCAGACTAAAATTATGTTAGGACAATAGATCTCTAGGCGTATCTGAAAAAGAATGACAGTTTGGAAATGTTTGGAAGGATGACCAATTAAAAGCTTTTAATTGAATTTAAACTGTAGCTGTAGCCAACATATGACTATGGAATAAGAATGCCTGAATATTGTGCTTTGAAGGAAGATATTACCATGGTGGTTTTCTTTCCTGCCCCCCTCAAAATAGAGCCCAGTAGAACTTAAAAAACTGTCATCTCATATCTGGAAGGAACTTACTCCAAGATAGTGCTAAAACTTGGCTGTCCTAAAAGAAGATAAAGGGCTGAAACTAAGACTGGTTCCTCAAAAGCCCAGCCTGGGTATTTTGTAATTACTAACAAGAGTTAGTAATAACTAAACAAAAACAGATACATGGATTCTGCAAAAGTTACTGAACTTATGTTACCATTCCAAAAAGGAAAAGAGAAAACTGACAGCCCACACATTGCTAGTTCAAGACCTTGTTCAAGACCTTGTTTAGGGCTAGTTCAAGCCATATTGCTGGCCACCTGGAGGAGTTTTTCCACTAAAAGAGGAGAAGCTGCAGAGAAACCTCTTGGTTTTAAAGGATTGCTGAAGATTTGAAAGCAATCAGCCAATTTTTTAAAAAATCTCATTTAGTCTGCTGTATTTCTGGAGTAGCATCAGGCTTGCACATAGTCAACTGTGATAAGACTCTGGACCAGTCCCTTTAATAAACTGGATAGTACAGGTGCCAATAACACAATCCACTGAGACTTCTTGTTACCCAAATCTGAACTGCATTGTTCCTAAGCAGAAGAGATGGCCATGGTTGATACTTATAAAAGCACTGGTGCCAGTCCCATTTCCATAGGTCAATATCATTAGACTGCTAATGATGTGCCAAGCAGAAGGGCCAGGGACTGTCTGGGTGGTGTGTGACTGCTCTGTGCCCTCCTGGGGAAGATGAAGGACCATGGGCACAGTGGAAGTGGCAGTGCAAGTCATGGCAATGAGTTGCCATTCTTCTAACATATCTTCTACCTGCTGGTCCCAACAGTTTTGTGCTCCCTTCTAGCTTCTTGTGCTACTAGTTTTGCCTTTCTAGCTTTTCTAATAATTTTACCTAAAAATCACACTAACAGAGCAGAAGTCTTCATTACAAAACCTATGCCAGGCCAGTGACATCAGTCCTCACTCCTGTGTGGGGTTGTATTAGTCTGAAGAGACCAGACTGGCTTCACCCAATCACCAAACAACATGCCCTGAATTCAAATCACTAGCAGAGCTCAGTGTAATAGCACTTAAAATACAGCAATACAGAGGTGTCCCCAGGTTACATCACTTTGCAGCCTTCCAAATGTTTTATCTTAGCAGACAAGCAGGTTTTGTCACTTGGAAAGACGTCCAATGGTAATTAGTTTGGCTGCCATGGAAAGATACGTGGACAAATAGCCCTAGCTGAAATAAAGGTTTACAAGCCTTGGGATGGTTTTTGCTTTGTGCTGGGTTCCAATTAAAGTCAAGAGCTGAAGCAAAACTGCCCTGTAAGGACAGTTCAGAAGGAGAGGAGGAAGGAGGGATTGCCTGAGTCAGTATGGCTCCATACTTCATTTGTCTTCATTGTTCACTTTGATTTGGCTTCCTGCTCTAGATTTCTAAATAAAGTGTTTGAAAATGTATGTTCTAATTATGATACCATCATAGTTCACTTGATTGCAATGTTGCTTAACTACCCAAATGTATTATACACTGAACTAGGCCCACTCAAACTACAGTAAGAGTAGTCAGAGTCTTCCATACCAATTTTAAATAAATTATCATGAAAAAAAAAAAACCCTTGTTTTGATGAGGTTTGTGCAAATGAGGTTTGCACAACTCTGAGCAAAGACAGGCAGCTGGAAAAAGTGCTGGTTTTATCTTAAACTAGATACACTGTGTCACACTTCAGCTAGCCCTTCAGAAACATCTGCTTCATGCCTATTCATGTGGCCAGGTTTGGGCTATAGAGTCACATTAGAATTTACTTAGTAAAGGGACTTTTCACACCTGCATGACACCAAAATTTATTGTATACTGTATGCATCTTGTTTCCCCAGCATCCAGACACGCTCCACGGGACTGCAGACTTTCAGAAGCCAGGCTTGTCTCCAATGCTCAGGGAAATCTGGGCTCTGACAGACCACACTGGTGTGCCCAACTTGCCAATGAACATGCAGTCTGGAGCCTCTGCCAGCTTTGTGTCAGCTTTGAGGGGACAGACAATACCTGGCTCTCCATGCAATGAGAGCTCTAATCTAGCATAAAAAGTCAGCTACTACAATGCTGACCTGTCATATCATTTACAGGGAATTCGCATTGTCAGTGTGAACTTCTGTGAGATCAGTACCTCCCATCTCGTGGCTGCAAGCTGTGTTCCATTCCTGTCAGCCTGGGAGTCATTTGCTGTCTTATTAAACCACAGTCCCAAAAACTCCAGAAATTACTGTCAGAACTGAATTTTCTTATTCTCTAGTCATTTTCAGACAGCTTCCAAGGTAATTACATTCTGCTCAGAAGAACATTCACCTGGTCATCTCAGATTTTTCTTCAAAGCTCATTTAACATCATTGTCACAATGTCATCTGGTAGTTACTTGATAATACTTTGTGTTCATATCCGAATGAAGACACTGCTATTTAGTATTTGGTTTTAAGACCCCATCTAGATATAAATTACTATTTTCCTAGGAGCTAGGGGACAGTTAACAGGCTAGCAATAAATTTGTATTTTCTTATCACAGATTTAAATATCTTCCTTATGAATTTCACTATACTTATGTCACAGCTGTACATAATTTTATTTTCACCCATAATACACATTTGGGTTGACTGGAAATATTGCTAAATTAATGCTGAAATTATTAAATTAACATTTTAATTTCCACAAATTATCATCTATATATTCTGACATTTTTAAACCAAAGCATCCATTTTTTATTTCATAATGACATTGCAAGAATAAGGTTACTTCATTTTTTTATGTGACTTGGAAGTAAAATATAAATCAAAAGACTGTGTCTAAAATCAGACACAATAATTGTTTGATGCAAGTTTATCTTCAAAGCTCTAGATAGAAATAAAAGATTCCCTTAGCTTTACTGTGTCAAAATTCTCAAGATTATAGGTCACACATTATTGCACTTAAATCAGTTAAGTGGAAAAGATACCAGAAAGCTGAAGTGATAACTCAATGGGCCACGCTCCCTGCTGGGGTAACAACCACTGCTTTGCTCTGTAGTGAACCTGACAACTTACTGTGTCCTGTAAATACAGTCCTGACTCCAAAAGTGGAAGCTGACTATCTTATCTCCTCCCTCTGATACATGCCACATCTATTATGGGCACTGACACAGTAGATTAGTTAGGCATGGCTTTAAGCATTTTCTGAGTTGGAAATACAATGCTTCATTTCTGTTTTCTCTAGACTTGTGGAGAGGCAAAACCAGAGAACAGCACTTCAAGTTTTCCCAGCATGCGTTCTCTCTTTTACAAGTTTATGTGGGATAATTAATCAACAGAAAAATTAATTAATCAACTCTCCAATCAGAAAAAAAATTAATCAACCTTCATCCCAGCTATGAAAAAGGGGTTGTTTTTATTCCTCCTATGAAAACAAAATGCACCAAAAAACTTTTTCTGCCAGGTTATGTGTATAGGTACTATATTACACAAAACATTATATTTGCACCTTGATTTAAATGTTGTATTTAGTCTTTGACCAGTGTCATCATTTTACCTCTTCTTATGCATAACACTCCTCCAATTAGTGGCTGCAGCCCAGTTGTATTCTTCAGAGCCTTTGTCTCCCTCTTGATACCCAAAGCTGCCATCCTCTCTCCAAATCAGCTGGTCAACCCAGGCTAATAGCTGCTTTGTATCCAGGCACAGCAGCATGAACACAGAAGCAAAATCTGTTCAGGGGTTTATCTCTCCTTCAATTTATCCTCATCCACAGTGCCTTTTGGGGGGGGAGAAATAGTGGCTTAGCTGTTTAGCAACTGTGTTTTTGAGAAAAAGTGTAAAGATTTATAAATGTCATTCCCAGCATCCAGGAGATGAGATGAGGGAGGTTTTCACCCTCCCAAGGTCTTGCTGTGTACAGAAATAGGAAGCCTGCATGGATAATGTAATATAAATAGGAGTAAAAATGAGTACATTGCTTTGTGCAATAGCCCAGTAACCACCTCATCTGGAAGTAAAGATCTAGAAGAATCCAAATGACTTTTTCCTGAGATGTGCTAGTAAAAGAGGGAATAACCTCAACCATCCCCCCTGTACCCACTGACCATGACACATGTGATATACAGAGCATCAGAGCTGCCCTTACTGTTGTTTTGTTTGCTGTAAGGGAGAGAATTTGTCCAGAATTCAATGCAATCAGTATAATTCTTGTTGGATGTGTCTAAAAAATCCATGCAGTTGCTACTACCTCAGTGTTTGATGTATAAACTGAACACTGAGGAATGAAATGAGTACAAAAGGTCCTCACTGCCAGAAGTCTTGGATTGCCAGTGTGACAGTAGACTACAGAAATTCACAGCAAATAAGCTGGCATACTCTTGCTGATGCTGCCCAACATCTCAGCACTATTTCCCAGGGCTCAAGAATAGCACCATAATGATGTTTGGGGGATATTTACTGGAAAGACAAGGCAAATCTGGGGAAGTTTTTTCAAGAATTTTACATTTCATAGGGCTCCAAAGAAATCACTAAGATTGTTTTATGGCAACTTCATTAAGAATAAATTTATCAAAACCATATGTGCAATGCTGGCTTTTTATATGCTTGAAACATTAATTTAGAAATAGATGCAGAGAAGATCAACCAAGAGGAATGATTTTTTTTCCTGGATCCTTGTTACTAAAACTTTTCTTATTTGTAGGAAAGACTATATTTTCTGAAGTAATACTTCTTCAATACTACCTTCTTGAAAAGGTAGAATTTACTTCATTGTTGGGTGATTTTTTTTGGTGGGATTTTCCCCATTGCATTTTACACAAGAGAAAGAAAGAGATGCTGAAAATTTGGACTCAGTTGCTTACTTTTCTCAGGTGTAGGGGAAAATCCTGGTGTGATCAAGGCTCCTCCTGCTCCATAAAATGAGGCTGATTCTAAAGTGACTGCATCACAGACAGCCTCATGAAATGGTATGGAAGGCTGCAAAATTTCTCATTCAGCCTAGTGAGCCCAACAAGAAGTACTTGGAAAGACATGCAGCTCTAAGTTTATAATCTGCATATTTAACTATATCAACATTTTATCAAACAGGACTAAAAGTGGTTATTAGAAACTTATTTTTAGCACAATATAGGTATTATAGTTGAGGTGGTTTTTTTTAGAAAAGATTCCAAAGCTCTAATGTCTTTGTCTCTTTTGACCTATAAGCCAGAGTTCTTAAAAGTATGTAGTGTTAAGAAAAAAAGCCCTAGGTATTAGTGGTTTTGTGGTTTTATATAATTTGTGTACAATCACAGAATGGGTCAAGTTGGAAGGGACCACAGCAGGTCATGTGGTCCAACCTCCCTGCTCAAGCAGGTTCATCCTAGAGCACAAGATTGCATCCAGAGGGTTCTTGAATATCTCCAGCAAAGGAGACTCCACAACCTTTCTTGCAATCTGTTCCAGTGTGTGGTTACCCACACAGTAAAAAGTTCTTCCTTATATTCAGGTGGAACTTCCTGTGCATCAGTTTATGTGTATTTCCCAATGTAGTC
This sequence comes from Urocynchramus pylzowi, assembly GCA_013397555.1. Lineage (NCBI taxonomy): Eukaryota > Metazoa > Chordata > Aves > Passeriformes > Fringillidae > Urocynchramus > Urocynchramus pylzowi. Next base: position 402,105 of record VZRH01004939.1, read on the forward strand.
CAGGATACCTTTGCCTTCTTGGCCACAGGGATATACTGCTGGCTTATGGATAGCATGTTGTCCACCAGGACCCCCCAGTCTGTACTGGTGTAGGGGGTTATTCTCTCACAGATGCAGGATTAAGAGATCCTGTGTTTGTCTTTTTTGCATTTCAGTTCTTTTCTGCCCATCTCTCCAACTAGTCAAGGTCCTGAAGGGCTGTGCAGCCCTCTGAGGTATCAGCTGCTCCTCCCAGCTTTGTGTCATCAGTGAACTAGCTGAGCAGGCATCTGCCCCTTCATCCAAATCACTGACAAATAAGTTAAACACTATTGAGCCTTTGGGGACCACCACTAGTGACAAGCCTCCAACTAGACCCCACGCCACTGATTTTAACCCTGTGGGATGTGCCATTCAGTCCGTTTTCACTCCACCTCACTGTCCACTCATCCAGTCCACATTTCCTGAGTTTGCCTATGAGAATATTGTGAGACACAGTGTTGAAAGCCTTGCTGAAGGCTTCTGACATTGCTGCCAAAGGCCTTGCAATCCATTTCTAAAGTCAGTGGCAGTTTTGTCTCTGATTTCTAAGGAATATTACCAGACTCATAGAAAAGGCAGGGGCAGAGCTTATTATTTTCTCTCTGTTATCAGGTTGTTGTTAATTTGCTGTAATAACTAGTGTACATTTAAACTTCATATAAATTGGAAACAAAAAAAAATAGGAGAAGGCTATTTTAACTGATTAGATGTACCATCTAATAAATTTCTGTAAAACTGACCTGAACAAATCAGGTACACCAATGAATAACTTTTTGGAAGTAGAATTTTGGTGGAGGGCACCCTTTTGCCACATGCAGCACAGTTGTAGTATTTTATTAATTTCCCAGTTAAAGGTGGATATTGTTGAGGTGGGTGCTGTTCATGCCAGACTAACCAAATTCAGGTATCACACTACATGGTGATCAGCACTGCTGCAAAACACTGCTTGTGCTAATGTGGCCTCCTTACACTTTGGCTTTTGTTGCAGTGCTGAGGAAGCCTTTCCTTCTGCACAATGAAGGGGGCCTGCTGGAATTTGGGTACTTTGCAAACATGAACTGTACATTGAAAACTTTTTATTAGCTAACCCACTTCATAAAAGATCAGAAGAAATACACCTGCAAAAATTCAGGAGTTTCCCTGGTGGATGAGGTCCATATCAAGATAGCTAAATTAAATAGGAGTACTCTGAACTAAGCAAATGAAGGTAGCTGAATAATATCAATTAACATTGGCAGACTTTTCTTAAAAAAAAATTCCCCGGACCTTCAGTCAATACAATGACTTTTTCTTGGAAAGGATATTCCATAGGAAAAAAATGGTATAATTTTATTTTAATCATAATCTTTTAACTAGCAATCTCATCACTGTCATTATTTCTATTGTTTATCAATACAAGAGACTTTCATTTACTAAAACCCTAAATAATTAAACCTCAGGAAGAAAATGCTGCTTCTAGAAATAAGAACTCATCACAGAAACAAATGAAATAATGCAAACCACAATGCACTCATTTCTAACTGTGCACTTAGGATATCAGCAGAGGATGAAGATGCAGCTGACTTGGCATTATAGTGTTGGCAGGGGGAGTAGGAAAGGGAGTTACAGGGACATAGTTTAAGTAAGGTAAATTCTATCTTTCTTTATCCTGTTGCACCTTCCAGTGGATTTGATCACCAAGTACAATTTACTTTTGTTCTGCCCTCGGGAAGAGAAACACTCTGACATTATTACAGCTGAACCCACATCTCTTCAATGAGGTCAGTGCTCTCCAGTCTTGCCACAACCAGTTCAGGTTCTTCAGTCTTCTTTTTCGGAGCTCAGTTTGTGCTGCTTGTGATATGCTGTGGCCCTTACAAATGGGGAGCAGAGCTACTGCCTCACTTATGGAATAAGATGTGCCTGCACCATAGCAAACTTTTTCAGGAAATGATAGAGCAAGACAGGCAGTGTCCTATAGCTATATAATTTCAAACACAAAAACTCTTCACATGAACTGTGGTTAAGCAGAGTTAGACACACAGAGCTGCATTGAATTCCAAAATATACCACCCCCACCCTCAATTTGCCTGTCTTTAAATAAATGCCATTTCCTTAAAACACACTAATGCTGTGTTATGTTTTTCAAATCCTCTAGAGGACATCTTGGAGGTAGGCTATTGTATGATGGGGACAGGATGGGTACAGTTCTACCATTTTAATGAAAATATTGTGTAGTTTCTACCTTGAGTTTTCACTGAAAAGCAAAATAAATGTTATTTTGGGTCATATGCTTCCTGCTACATGAGTGTTTACATCTTGTTTGAAGTCAGTCAGCAGGTACAGTCACAATACAACTGCTATAATCCTCTGCTTGTTCCAGTACGTATGCAGGATTTTCCATGTGCCATAACAGCATGTTTGATGTCCAAACAAAGTCTTGGGATTAAACCCTCTACACACATCTTGTAAGATTGATACACTATACTATACTGAGTCAGGCTCTGTAGTATTATGAAATGTAGAAAAACACCACTTCATAAATACAAGTATTTTGTCTGTATCTATGTATTTAAATTTTAATGACTTTTAAAATTAAAGGAAATATAGTAAAATAGGAAAACCTTTCCTGCTTTTCCTTCGGTAAATTTAGTTTATTGTGTTGAATTGTGTTTCACCTAACCTATTATATTATATAGAACAAACTGAGGAGGAATTAAGGGATCATAACACTCAGCACTAAACAAAGTGCAAGCATCTGCAAGAATGGGCTGAGCTAATAACAGTGTGGATAGTCACCATGTAAGGGAGGACTTAATGTCAATTTGTCAGCTCCTTTTAACCACACTTGGCAGTGACAATTTTCTCCTTTTATTTTTACTCCACCAATCAGTAACTCTAAAAAACCAGCCGCCAGTGCTTTGCAGGTGTTCTTTTGTAACAAGATAACATTAATTAGGTATTTAAATCTGTAATTGCTATTTATTTCCTTGACTTTCTGCATCAACAATTCTTAATGCTTTCTTTCTGTAGACTTTTTATTAGCTTCTATGCCATTTGTTCTTTCTCACTTGCCTGCATCTCTTCTGTTCTTTCCTGTGTATGTGGTCATTTTCCCACTCGCTTATTATTCAAGCACAATGTTCAGTAAATTTAAGCCATGAAAATATGTATCTTTTTACTGAAGTATTATTTGAGACATTTACTGTATTTATTGGTGTACTCACAGAATTATGATGTTCTGTTTTACTTCATGCTGACTTGATTACTAGATTATCCTAGGAACCAAAAGAAACCAGCAAAGAGTATAGAGGTAGAGGACTTAAATAGGAATTAAGAGTGTGCTAAAATATGCTTTTAAAATCACTTACCCAGAAATATTGAAGATAGTTGTCATGTTTACCAAAACATACTCAGCATGTTTAGTGATCCCATAAGCCAGCAAGGCAAATACGAGTAAGGATGCATCTAATACCGACTGGATGTGAAACAATATGACCAGATTATTAGTTTTAGGATGGAAAAAGGTACCAGCCATAAGGAATGCATATTGCCAAGGAGATAAATGGATTTGTTTTTTTTAAAACCTCATCTTTCATTCTTTGTCTACCTCAGCATTTGCTGTTAATTCTGCAAAAAGCTGAGGTAACAGGGAAAAAGAGTGACTGAAGTGCATGAGAAGCACTCCCAGCAGCAGAATTTTGTTGCCACTGACTTCAGCGGAGCAGGAAGCAGCAGTGGCAGAATCCTGAGCTCTGATGGTAACTCAGATTGACTCAAGGATAAGGTGAAGAAGGTATGAAGGGAACTGCACCTGACAATAAATTATTTAAGGATGATAAGGCTCCTGTCTGCCTGGCAGGAGTAGAGATCAGTGGCTTGTCCACAGCACAGCACTTACCTTAAGGGACACTTCATATGCTATTTCCCAATCTAGTAGCTAAAAGCACTACAAAAATACCTTATGGAGCCATGACCCATGAATGAGATTTGCTAGTAGAGCAACCACTGAGTGTCCCTCTTTGGGTTGGCCGTGTCATAATATTGGGTGACAGCTGACAGTGTGTCTGTGTTACCTGTATAGAAGTACTGTAAATGGAAAGCAGATCTACCTTTTGTTAACAGTGAACTGTTCCACTGTCATTACAGAAATGACCATGAGTACCATGGTATTTTCCAGCAATTAACAGCAAATTTTTTCTCATCTTTTCTGCTCCTGTTGACACATATCAGGATGAATATTGAAGAAAAGATTCCTAACAATCTTTGCCTTCCCAGTCTAGTCACTAAAAGGCTTAAAAAAAAAAAGTATGCATAACTTGAAGATCCTTTGGTGGTTTTAAAAGCAGGACAAATGCTTGTACATGGCTTGTACATCTCTGTACATGACTCAAACTACATAGCTATGCCACTATTAAATCCACTATTCTTCCCCTGGTGCAGTAACTGATACTGTGCCAAAGACCAACTGTTTAGCAGCTTTGACTTCTGAGTTTACCATTTTTCTAAGCTTAATATTACAAATCCTTAAATCCTCTGACCTTCTACTTTTAATGTAATTCCATCTTATACATATGACTCTACAGCTGCTTCTCAGCACTGATCTAATCCTATCAATTTTGCCTATTAAGTCACTAGATGTATTTCCTTCCATAGACCTACTATAGGACTGTGAGGTGGTGACTAAGAGATCCTTTTGTCACCATGACTCTTGGCTTGTTTCCAGCACATTGATTTGTGCCTTCTCCATCATTTCATTTTGCGGTAGGTTTCTAGTTCTCCTTGATTTCAGAGCTTCTTAAAGAAATATTTTATCAATTTTAAGACCCCCTCTTTCTTAAAAAAATGAGCTATATGTAAGGATGTGCACAAGGGAGTGTAATGTTATAAATAACTCAGCTGATGGGACAAGCTTTCTAAACCAAAACACAACTTAGTCTTCCTGCAATTCTAAGCAGCATAAGCATCCTATTACTTCTGAAATTCTGTTGTCTCAGTGAAGTCCTGCTACCTCTCTTAACCTTAATTTTTACATTTGTAAAATAGCAGAAACAGTATATGCATGTTTTGATGTTTTGTCTTCAAGGACAAGAAAGGGACTGCTTGTTTTTGTTTTTGTTTTTTTTTGGTTTNTTTTTTTTTGAGGCTAAATCTTAACTAATTTCACAGTAGGAAAAGGAATACTTAATGAACTTCTTTTCCAACCTGAAATCTGAATTATCTCACAGCATTCACCACAGCTGGTCTCTCAGAGCCTCTGTTAGTTATGCCTTTTTTTCTGATATCCTTGAGTTGTGCAGCTGACAGCCATATCAGGATTTGAGCAGTTTCAAATATTCTCCTAGTCAGCTAACCACATGCATCTACAGCTCCACTCATTTCCCTGGTTCCAGTGACAGCTGTGTAGCTCTGAAATGCAAACCAGAAACAAAGTATGTGTGAAAATGTGTGCAATTCACAGCAACTGGAGTCAGAATAGTAGGATTTTACTTTCACCATGTGCCTCTGAAACAAGGGGGACAGCATGGAAGCAGTAACTTCTGCTCTCTGTTAAAATATTTTGGTCATCCTATCCTGATCCATGCCTCTATGACTACAGACAAGGTCATGAGTCTTGATTCTCAGCTTCTGCTCCAGGCCCAAAAGAACATACTCCATAGTTCTTCACTGATTCTTTTACTTGTGGGCTAGCAGACAGCAACAAACAAAATTTAATGTGGAAGCGCTGACACTGAGTAAAGAAAAAGAGACATAATGCGTATTCAGAGATTAGACAAATGTGCAAAAAATAGGAGCTGGAGAGGTGGTTGGTTAAATGCCTTGGCATTTTCTGCAAAACTGGAAATTTGCTGCACATATCCAGGATGGCTGTATCCTGTTCCCAAGCCCCCAGCTTATCAAGCCTGTCTGCGCAGCCCTTGCAAGTCTGAATTCAGATCTGAAGAATCAAGAAAAGATATCTGTCCTAACTGCTTGAACAACAGAGATCCAGGACTGTAGAGAAGGGATTAATAAAAAGAGGAAAGGCACTTCACTGGTGAATTTATATTAATTACAGGCAAAGAAACTAAGGACACAATTTTCAGGTCATTGCATCTCTTCTATTACAATGGCTGTAGGGATTTAATCCTCATCTATCTTGACTGCACATTGTGTGGGTTAATTGGCATTTCTGAGTAAACTATAATATATGAAGTGTGCTAGTAAATTTTAAGAGTCCTTAAAAAGTATTAACTGCTTAGAAAATTAGTAATATATTAATAACTTAGTTCTGAAAGTCATGCTGCATTTAATCATTCATTTTAAATCACTTCAAATTCCAGCAATAAACACCTACAAATCACCCTTTCTGAGAGTCAGCAAAAAGACAGCCAGAAGCTAAGGAAGATTAGCAGTTGGAAGAAAAATAATTAACTTGCCACTCCATTATGCTTCAGGCTTCTAGACTGGGATTTACTCAGAGAAAAATCTTTCTAATGGACCTTTTGAATTCTTTGTCTTCTGATGCCATAACCTGGGGGAGAGCAGGCTGTAGCTCATCAGGCAGCTGGGGGGATGGATGGAAATGGTCGACTTCATGATTGACTTCTACCTGTCACTGCTACAAGGGCACCTGGTGCCCCACCCCAGGGGGGGCCTTGGTGGAGCACCTGGCTTTGGTGCAGCACAGCCCATGCTGCCTTGTCCTCCCACATAAGTCTGGGCTCCCACAGGTGCTGTCTTCCTGCCTCCCATGCTAATGGGCCAGCATGGCAAGGTGCAGGGGGTCCACTCCCCTTTGTAACCGATGATGAATGAGGAATACACTAATTAAACATAAACAAGTAGAGTCACATACTTCCAAAGAAAACTGCAATGCCACCTGTGTGAACATGCCAGGAGGGAAACATGCCACAAGGATGAGCAACAGCTGCAGCCCACATGCTGCCCACATGCCTGGGGTTCTGGAAGGCACAGTGGAACTGTCCCACAGTCATTCACTTTGGTGGACTCTTGTAGGTGTAATTACATATTGAAGTTCTTTTCTGTGACAGATTTCCCCAGGGGAGAAGTCATTTTACTCCAATTACTTTGCATACATTCACATAGCAAAGACACAGTCTTCTCCTGGGGCATTCCTCCTGACTTCACAATAGCAGACAATTTACTGAAGAATGTGCAACGTCTACCCTACCTTGAAGTTAACCCACTGGCTAGGAGAGCATTATGCAAAATGTCCAGGAGAGCATTATGCAAAATTGAGGGCACATTAAAAAAAGCCAAGCCATTAACCCTAGGGAGTCTGGAGACCACGTTCTGGCAGGAAGGTAGGAGGCTGGTATGGATATTGTGTAACTCCCTGGGAGTCTGAGTGATATGGCCTCACCTGTAAGGCAAACTCTGCCGTTTGGAAATCTGGCCTCCTTGTGCACATGCTGTGTGGAAACTGCGTGTTGCAAACAGTCAGCTTCTGGCATGTAAGAGTTTCGGGCAGTGGCAGTTGCTGGCAGCAAGATCACATCCATCTTGCCAGGCTGGGAATGGGGGAAAGGGATACCCCATCATGAAAAATCCTTCCGTTCACTTGGCAGCTGTTATCCTTATGTACCCTGTGGCTATGCTTACCCTACTGACTCTCTGCTGGAGAAAGCTTCAGTTTAGCATGCACTGTTTATTAACACCTTTTCAAATCCTAGTGTAAACGAAGCTGTGAAAAGTTTGCAGTCATGAGCTGGTTAAAATTAACCCTAGCATGAGGTCCAGTGTTTAGCTTGAAGAGCTAACAGCACATAAACCACACACTCATTGTACCAGAACAAAAGCAGTTACTGGGTGATTGCTCACCATTTAAATACTGTGTTAGAAATAATAATATCTGGATGAAGTGTATTCATTTTTCAATAACTGCTTTGTTTGGAAATACTAATATAAGCTGAGCAATTTGTATTCTGATATGTTTTAATTGGAGATCTCTGAAACACAAATAGTTTCAAACTACTTCCTTCTACCCACACCTAGCCTGCTCCTCACTTAAAGGAAGACTGTCCCAGCACCCTGCCCTTGTCCCAAATACAAAACAATATCCCTGTGGAAAAAGAGCCAAGATACCTCAAAAATTCAAGCAGCTACAGCCAGAGGACACTTCCCTTTGGCACAGTTTTACAGAGGCCTCTCCTGTTTGAGGCTTTAAGATACCTTCTGCACAAGAAATCCTGCTTTGTTGGGAGAACCTCTCTTAATCCTTTGGCCTGCTCTATTATGAGGCCTGCAGGAGGACAGAGCAGAGGCTCTGGAGCAGAGCTGAGCTGATGACTGCAGAAAGCTGAAGAAAAAGACAACGTGTCAGAGAGAGCCACATGGTGAGAATGCAGCCCAGAGGGTTCAGGGCAGATACAGCCTTTGCAGGTGAGCTGGGAGGAGGCTCTGCAGCTCTTCTAACACGTAGTGCAGGCCATTGCAAACAGATTTAAAGGTGCATTCCAGCCTTCTAAATCAGTGTCTGAAATTCATCATCAGGCACATGCTACTTTAGGATTTTGTATCATGATGACTGATTGTCAGTGCAGTTAAAGCAATTAATACATTTCTGAAAGGTAAGGTCAAAAACTTAATATTTTGATGTGTCCTAGAACAAATCAAGAACTTGGCAGCTGAATTAGACCAAGGATTCTTTTTGTCTGCCAACATCAGTACAAGGTGTTTCAGAAGAATCTGTAAGACCTCTGCAATCAGCATATGAGGGAAACACTGTGTCTTCTATTCTCACCCTGTACATGCTTTAAATTTCTTCCTGATCTAATGGAGATTTTTTAAATACCTAAAAATACCTTTCGGAGAGCTTTGACCATAGTTAAAACTCTGGCTATTTGTTATTTAGAGAAACTCTGACTATCACTTGTCAGTCTTCATCATCTTCCTCATGCTGTAGGAATACAAAGATTAGATAAACTGTCCAGTGTAGAGCCTCATTACTTTTGTATGCCCGTTCTTTAATATAATTGAATGCTGCCTTGTTCTTTCCTGTGAAAGTACTGCAGACAGAAAACTTCAACTAAGTTCATAATATTATTTTTATCTACCATATTCTTATCTTCACATTAAAGCAAACACATTAAAATATCTTGTATTTTTAACTTGTCTCCATGTGATAGTTTTTTCCATTCGCTTGATTCCATTCCCTTCTTTTTTTGATTTACCTTTTTTTTCTGAAACCACTCTAACTACCTCTGTGATGTCCTTTTTGAAATGTAGTTACAAAGGCTCTGCAGCTTATGCTGCAGTGTCAATACAAACGATGACAGATTTTTTTCCATCACAGTGTATTTGCTATTATTTTCTGCCCTTTTAGTGACTTGTTTGCTCTTTTGGCCACCAATGCCCATTGAGAAACCTTCAGTGATGCTTCATTTTAAGTTGTAAATTAGTTTGGACTCCTATGAAACATATGATCAGTTTAATTTTTCACTTCCAATCTACAGTAGATTGCATATCTCAGCACTGAAAAATCTATTCTATCTCATTTGACAAACTCAAAGAGGACATTTTAAAATATTCCACTCTCTTTTCATAAGCTATGTTTTCTCCTAGATAATTTCCTAGATGATGACCTCCTAGATAATTTCAGCTTTTTTTCTGTTGTGGAAGTAAACTGGGATGATAAAAAGAAAATATAATTTTTAAAAACACCTCTTTATTTACCTTTATATTACAATTTCACAATATAAAATGTGGAAGAAAATTATGAGTTTGGGGAATCGTAGAGTAACTTTTTAAAGCTATTTTAATACTAATACTGTCATTTTTGGCAATTATGGAGCAAGCCTGTTTGCTGTAAGATTTTTAAAAGCTTACTTAAAAATCTATTTATAAACTCAGTAAGTCAAGTGTATTCAATTAATGAAACATGCTTTTTTTTTTCAACCTTTTTAAAAAATATGGCAAATAACTTCTTATTAGTTACCTAAATTAAACATAATGATGCTGTTTTATTACTATATTAATGGGAAAATTCCAAAAGCTTCAGTGATACCAGAACATATGTGCTTACCCTCCTTGTTTGATACTTTCTGGCCATATCAGCTATGACAAGCCTTCAGTAACACTTGTGTGAACAATCTGATCAAAGATTTTCTTGAAGCTGAGAATTAAGTGCTTTGCTCTACACAAAATGAACTGTTCAGCAGCACTTCTCATCATGAGTACACTATGAAATACTTTTGTGAAACCCGTTCAGCAGAGCTGCCTAACAACTGTACATAAGTGCATAACAACTACATAAGTGCTGGAAAAGACCGAGTGAGCTCCTTCTATATCTTAATTTCAGTTTTCAAAAAATTGATTCTGGCTTTTATTTCAAGTACGTTCCACTCCTGTCTCAAAACAGAAGGTTAGCAAGCTACTTAAATGCTTACAACCATTTGTCATTGTGTCAGGAGGAGAAATCTGTAAAAAACATTTAAAAATTGTCACTTGATTAAGATGTATGAATAAGAATGGGAACCAGAACTAGCTTGAGAGCCAAGAAATATGAATTCATGTTTTTATGTCTGTGAAAGGAACACAGCATGGCCTTAGACAAATTGCTTCATATCACTGTAGTTCTGCTTCCTCTCCAGCTGTCAAACAGGGATAATTTTAGTCTGCAGAACAGGAAAAAATGTAATTTTCACAGTAAATAGGTAGTGTGGTAGTATATGATATTACTGGCAGAGTCCTAAAGTCCACTAGGACTCTTGGTAATTCGTCCTAAAATTTGGATCTGTTGTGCATCCATATCTTCTTGGTCTGTGTAGAATTCAGGCATCATTTCTAGCTTGATCTCTTGCACTGTCAGTGGCAGCAGGATCTGGGTCAGCTCTTCAATGATCTTTAACTATCCCTGGGACCTGCCTTTATGGCCCTTAGAAGTGTTTCACCGACTGGCACACTGCTTGCTAGACTCTGCCTCCTGTAATAGTAACTGCACATGGTAACTTCTTACTCAGTTGTAACCCTCAGTCACACCAGATTCTTCCTTGATCATGGAGAGCTGTGCCCCCCCAGGATACTTGCTAGAAGCACCATTACACCAAGTGAAATCTATTCAAATAAAGCCTCCATGTGCTTCCAGAAGCATTTACTCTGGTCAGTCTGTGCCAGCCCAAAAGATTGTAAAATACAGACAAATGGCAAGAGACAGGTTTTAAATAACCTTGGCCCAAATTACAGTAATAATGATTAAAATATATACGTGCCTTAGAATCATAGAATTGTTAAGGCTGGAAAAGACCTTTAAGATCATAGAGTCCAACTATGATTAACTATGATTTTGGAAAGTGAAGTGATTTCCATTTTCTCTTCTTTCCCTCACTCTCTCCATTGCTTGAGTCATAATAATGATGATTGGAACATAAAGGAAAGTATTTTTAATTTAAATTTTATGATGGTCACTTAAGTTGCCATAATGACACTGCAGAGAGATTGCCTGGTTGATTCTAAGATTTGTGGCACTTAAGAACTCTGTTGAGGCACTTCTTACAGTAGAATCCCCAAACAGACTTAAAACATACACCACAACGAAAAACTGGGGACAGAATTTTCAGAATTGGTAATTAATTAAAAGTTGCTTCTTCCTTCTCAGCTCCTATTTAAGTAATTTATCAGTTTAAGTGTTGCATGGCCCACAATTTCTGCTTTCTGATATAAGATTTTATTAAATCAATAATGAAATAAATTCCAGCTCCATGATCCCAATTTAATTTGGTACAATCAGAGAAAAACACAGCCCTGCTCTGTTCAACAGTGGCAGGCTGCAAGTCCTCGCAGCTCTCAGCAGTGCCTGGTGCAGTGCAGATGCCCCTGACTCAAGGAGACAGAATGAGCTCCTCTGGGAAGCAAAATGCAGCTCCCCCATGCCCCTGAGCAGCAACTCCCACAGCCACTGGCACATCTCAGCAAGCATACCATAGGACAGTGGTAATGGCAGGGTTTTGCTGTTTGTGAGTCCGTTTTATATTTGTCTCACTTGCCTGTGCCTAATCTCACCCCTTCCCCACAGAGGCAGGAGGACTGGGCTCTTCTGGGAGAAGCCGATGTCTCTGTTCTCCCATCCCTCTGGACTCTGGGGAGTGTTTGAACTCCAGTGGTAAGCTCTAGACTGGGGTATCCTTTGAAGGAAAATATCAAAGCATTAGAAGTAGTTTAAACAAGTCATTTAATGCCAAGTACTGTATTTGAAGTAAGGTAAACTGTGTAAGGATTTTTCTTTTTGGTATGCTGTCATGATGGTGGGATGGATTTTTACACACTTCCAAAGAGCTTTGCACAGTATAAATAGTACAGAATGTTAACCTGCATCGGCTTCTCTTCGACATTACTGCACTTGTGAGATCCTAAACTTTAGAGCTCTGTTAGACCTGATGAACCCAAGTCAAGGTGCACTGCTTCTTCTTTGACTATAGGTCCCACCAGCAGGCCCTTTCCTTCGCTAACCTCAACTCCCAATGGACAGAACTGAGCTAAAATAAAGCCATGACTGTTAAGGCCTTGAGTCCATCACCACGCAGTGTTGCCTTTCAAGGATTGCTCTGCCTGTGCTCAAGGCCCACTCTGACACAGCATGGCTTGGTGACCTGAACCAGCCTGCTGTGAAAGCTGTAAGACCTGTCCACATCTCCTGTCTGGGGTCGTGCCAGACTGCCCCTGCCACTGGCCCTGCTGGCATCCAGAGCTCCCAGATTACCCTGTCCTTGCTGCACCCTGATTGATGCAGATGTACACAGTCACCTTCCAGAAAGCTTCAAGTCTGGGAATACAGCCAATGCTGAACAAAACCAGAAAATATATTCTCCCTTGTATGCACCTAAATGCATGTGTGCTAACCCCGTGGTTTGTGATAAATTCCAGGAATAAGACCAAGGGTAAAAATAATCTAGGTTTATGGAAGTGTAAGGAATGGTATTGTAAAGCTATGGTGGGACAAATAGGAGAGATTACATCTTTTATAGAGCATTGATCAACCTTCAAACCTAGAAACTGACAGTCTGCAAGTGAGTTAGGTCTATTTGCCTCTGATTACAGAGTGTCCCTGGCCCTGTCACCTGGCTGAGAGAAATCAGTTCGTTCTCTCCTTGCAGTTTGGGGGCTCTGCTAAATGATGCTGTGTGGCAGTCTCTGCAGAGACCTTGAAGATTGATGGGGTGGTGGAGCCTGGAACTGTATTGATTCTGCAACCATAGGAAGCCTGTCTGCCTGCCTTGCAGTATTACTCTTCCTCCATTAAGTAAGTGGTTCTAGCATTCAGGCTAGCCAGCTTGGCAACTTTCGGGCCACAAGGTTAAAATGCTTCAAAACCTGAGAAAACATTGGCTCTTTCTGTTTTGAAACCTCTCATTTGAAAGTGATAGTTCTTTGTGTTTGTCTGACTTGTCTCTACAAGCAGTATGAACTTATAATTCATCAAGAGAGAGGAAATGTCACCTGAAACTTGCTGAGGAATATAAGATCAGCACTAATACAAATCAATAAAGGTTACTTTCCTGATTCATAATGTGTGCCAGCTTGCAATTCCCACGGCTGAAGGCAGCCTGCCTAATATATTTGTCTAGTACTTGAATCCATGCCCAGCTCTGCAGAATATAAGATTTTAATTTTGAAAGTAATAGTGAGTTTTGAGGCTTCTTGTAAGATTTCACATTGTCATTGAAGTACACAGGTTTTTAAATGTGTTTGGATGTGTGCCCTAAGAAAAGTCTTAGTGATGATGGTGAATGAGCAGCACTGTTTCCAGCTTGGGGTCATCGTGGTGAGCAGGGAGAGTTTCCTGAAGGGTGCATCATTCATATGCTGGTGCATCACTTGTACTGTGTCCAGTGTGCCTTAGACAGTAGGACTGAGTCCTGCATCTCTCATGAGTCCCCTTTACATTCCCTGCAAATATAGCTGGCAATATTTTTTCTTTTTTTTTTATTTTTTTCTTTTTTTTTTTCCAATCTGTATTATTGGTAGGTTTGGGATAAAAAGTACTTAAACTGATTTAAGACCTTCCTGCTGATTTTTGACTATGCTTCAGGGAAGTTGCATAGTTGGATAAAGTCTTTACCAGAATCTCTAGGCAGCTTTGAAGAGGACTGGTATTATGAGCAGTTCAAATGTTAATTCAAGCAAACATAACCAAAACTATTTTATTTGTATTACAGGAAAATATTGTGTAAGCTTAGAGCAGTTAATTTTTTTTTGTTGCATTTTTTACTTTACAGCCCAGAATCTAAGGCACTAATTAAAAGCGTAAATCTTTATTATTTGATTTAAGACATTTGGAGGACAAGATCTGAATCTAAAAAGTAAATATGTTTTCTCAACATGCTCTTCTTCTAATTGTTCAATATAGCATTTGTACTGCATAATCTGTCAGGGAATATCAATAAATATGCACACAATTTGTATGAAAAGAAAGCTTTTGTGCTGTTTATTTTATTAAAAATAGTAGCATTTTACTGCATCAGAATAAAGAATTCTTGCAAATGTTATAACTCTTGCATATTTTGAGTTTACGTATTGTACTGTTTCAAGCAGCAAAATATATTAATATATAACTTCAGAAGCATATCAGAGACAACATAAACTTGTCCCTTTAAGTGGGAGACAACAAAAGGCCCTTTATGTATTGTCACTTGCTGGGAGACTTGGAAGCATTAACAAAACCAAACTCATATTTTATTCTTTGCTTGACAAAGCAGCAAAGGAAATATTAATTTCTTTTGCCATTATTAAAGGCTACCACATTTCTGCCTATTAGAGAAAAACTATCTGATTTAAAGCAAATACAAAACCCACTGAGCTTCCTTAACCACAGTATTAAAACATTCTTGGAATATGTTCAAACTTCTGCTTGCTAAAAAGCTTGTGGCAGAGAAAGGAGTTTCTAGCCTTCAGTAGGGGTGGTGTAAATGACCACAGGAAAGTCTTTAGCTGTTTTTAATGCTTCAAATTTCTTTGTGGGCAGATTAAAAAATATATGAATATTTTTAAATTTTCATGTTATAAATGGAGTCTACTTAGATGTCTAACAACTTTGAAATGACAGTGATTCTCAGCTGAAATACCACTGCCACTACTGATACAGAAAATTCATTAGTTCTGCTTGTTTTATATCAGGAGATTTGGTAGTCTTGCCTCAATTCTGCAGCAAGCCATTATTCTTACGTCTCATTTTGTATGTGTTTGGTCTCACACCTTTCTGGGAGCTGGGTAAGGTGCCATGTGTTTCTTTTTCCTTTGACTGTCTCTGATTGGAGATCAGACTTGTCATCTCTGATACCTGTTCCAATCTCTTCTTCTGCCTCCAGCTTCCTCCCTTATAAGTATTCTGTTTGGGAGTTTTCTATCAAAAATGTCTACAGGTTACCACCAATGATTCATTGCTAGACCTGTCAAATTATACTTCGTGCTATTAAGTAACTGGATATGGCATCAAGAACCTGAATCTGACACTGTTTCTCTATAATCCTTTTCAATGGGGATGGTGTTACTAGCAAGGGACTTTCAGCAATCTACTAAATTAAAGGATAAAGATGGTCAACCTTACTGTGATCTGCCCAAACTTGTGCCACACAAACTTCAACTTATTATATAGCTAAAAAAGCTGACTTTGTCAATCATCTGTTTAGCTGAGATACTCCTTCAGCATATCTATTCCAGAAAATTGAGAATATTAAATTGTATATTTTCGCCATCAACATAGACAGGTCTGTGAAAGATTTTGCCCATGCCCTTTTTTCCTATTTTTTTATCTTCAGGAGATACTCTTTTGTCTCCACTGAACTTGTGTTGTGGCATATCTTGTTTGCATTTTAAATCCACATATAGCCTATAATTTTTAATACATTTTGATCTTAAAGATCAGGCCTCTGCTGTCTTATAAAAGAATTAAAATTAGCATATGAGTAAGATCTTGCTCCAGAATTGTTAAGTGGAGTTGGGCTGTCACAGTTGTGATGTGACACAAAATAACAAGATTCACACGAAGATGTTCTTCATCTGAACAAGAACAGGAAGAGATAGCTTTATTTTTCTGACTTCAACATTTATAGAATTCTAAAAGTGACAGTGGATTGCAGGGTGATATCGCTATGTCTCCAACCACACTGGTTAAACTAACAATCTATAAAAATTCTCCTCTAACAGAGAAGAATGTTAAACAACTATTATTTACGTGAAAGTGTGTGAAAAACTTCATTACAAGAATGTAAACATCAGAAAGCTTAGAAAAACCCAAAAGAACAAAATAAGACTGGGCACCTCCTGCCCCCTGCTAATGGCTTTAGCTTTGTAAGGCATGCCCTTAAGAATATTATTTTTGACAATCACAGCCCACATTTTGTTCAAGTCAGTTTTATGGGATTTTTTTTGTTGTTTGTTTGTTTGTTTTAATCTAATCATTATTTACCTGTTTGCCTTTTACTTTTCTTCACTCATGGAAGCAAAGGCTGTCAGGGCTTTCATGATGTTTAGTGCTGCTGTCAGGACTACCTGCCAGTTTTCCTGGATTTAGAGCTCTGCCCCCTGGATTTAGAGCTCTGCCACCTTTCCTCCCTCAAGACTGTGCTGGTTCTCAGTGCCATGTTCTCCACCCTCTGCAGATTTCTTCCTAGAGTGGACAACTTCCGTTGTCTCAGCATGTCAGCAGGCTAACCAAGATTCTGGACTATTGAAAGACTGGGAATGTTTCTGTTCACACTTCCAGCCACAACCCAGTCAACTTAAAAAGCCAGGATAAGTTCATAAAGCACACAGCTTAGACAGGTTGCATACTTCCTTAGAGTTTCTCTTTTCTTTGGTTAAAAGATATCACACACATATGTTTCAAATATATGTGTAGTGGACTGCTCAAGTCTTCATAATAAAAATTCATAGTGAACTTATTCTAAGTAAACAGTGTCTGAGGTGCAACTGTAGGAAATTAGCTGATACCCCAAGAGTTTTTTGGTTTGTTGTGGTCTTTTTTTCACACTAATAGTACAGATTCAGATGAAAGTTCTGTTTAAGTATATTGCTGTTGTCATTTGAACTGCTGGATCACAGAATCAGAGAAGCACAGAATTGTTAGGGTTGGAAGGGACCTCTGAAGATCATTAGCTAGATATTCAATTGTACCAGAGCTTCCAGATACCTATGATATTCATTCTTCATAGCAATATTTCATTCTTCCCATGAAATACCATTCTTGCCTTTTGATTTTTACCACTCAGTATTCTCCCTGGACCTTACACATCCCAGAGCAAGCTGTGCCTGCTGCCCTGGCTTGTAGCATCCTCTTCCCATACAGCTCTCTCTGGTGCCACTCAAAGATCACATCCCAGAACTACACCACTCCAGCTGATGCTCTGGCTAAGTGGTGTGACCTAGATCAGTGAATATTTTCATACCAGCACTAAGCCATGTGTTGATGGTGTAATCACTGGTAAAAAAAAAAAAAGCTGTGCCTCTGCTAGGATACGTTTACCAACAGAGAGAATTTGCATTTTACTGGTGCCATTTCCTAGTATGTTTTTCGGTATATTGGCAAAATCAGGCTTTTATATCAATACAATAAGCACCCTTATATAAGCACAACAAACAGAATTAGTCAAAGTGTGGTTTCTGCAGCTATACCTAGTTTTGTACCATGGTGCAATTGTACTGGCCAGAATGCCAGGTCAGAGTGAGGACTTTGCTGTATTTGCAGGGGATGCATTACAGGATGTAACAGCAAAGCCTGCTTAAACTAGAGTAGTTGATATTTGGGCACAGTTGATTCTACTATTAGTAAAGCAGGAAACAAAATTAAGAGTTCTCTCTCGGCATGTTATACCTAATGGTATATACTAAAAGTAAGGCTTTTATGGGTACATCATCTGTGAATAATGACGTCTCTTGACTGTACTTTGTATATTTTAATGATATGCCAGTAAAACTTAAAAAAACGTTGTGCCTAAACTGCCTAATTTCTGTTTCTCATCTATTAAAAACACAATATTGATTACTTTAGGTTTCTGATATTCTTGGATAAATTAGATTTTTAAAGAAATCATTAAAACAATAAGAGATGTGTTGGAAAAAAATGTTATTTATAATTCTAAATTTAAATACCTTTTCTGAAATACACAAATTATGCAAGATCCAAAACAATTGTTAAAGGTCTTTAAAAGAAGACTAACACCTAAATTTTTGAGTCAACAAATGTTTGGGGTTTTTAATACTGTGAACATTCTAGGAGATACAGAGAGGATGGAAATAAGTGTTTAGTAATTTTAAAGCACCTCACTGTTTTGAGGAAGAGAGATTTTTCTTTAGTCTGAGTTCTATTTTTAATGCCTTAACTGGTATTTTTAATCTTCCTAGCGTAGAGGCTACTCTTTTGCTGGATTTACTCCATGTTGCTGGGGTTTTGTTTCAGACATTATTCCATTGCTTGTCTTAATCTAGGAAGCTTTATGAGATTTAGCTGATACACAGGAAAAGATGGTAACTTCTGTACTTTCCCCTTTGTGTAGTTTCTTGCAGTGTTTTAGCACTTTATTAGAGTAGAGGGAATTAGAGCAATAGGCAATTTTCTAAATTAAAATCTGAACCTACACTGGCAGTACTTTTGATCTGTCATGTGATTCTGGAAATATATGGTGGGTATGGCAAACACTCCTAACAAGAGAAACATTTGAGTACTTGATGCTAAGCCCATGGTGCAGGGCTCTGAGCACACCAACTGGATTTGCTGCCTCTTTCCCTACACCTAGAGTTTTACTATCTGTACTCAAGGCCAGCTCAGACATGGTGCTGCTCTGTAACCTCGGATCAAGGTGCTGTGAAAACAACCAAGTTGCAAGGCAGAGGTATGAGAAGTCTTGCCTGGGTCCTCTGCTGTGCTCAAGCTCAGACCTTTGCCTGTGGTTCTTGCCTGGGCAATGCTGTGGCTGTGCTTGGTCCTTGCCTAAGCCTACTTACACGTTAGTAGAGCCCAGTCTTGCACACAGATGATCCTGACCTTGCCTGCTGACTGAGCTCTCTAGCTGCAGCGTGGACCTGCCCTGTGCCTAGACTCACCTGGCAGTCACTGGACTGTTAGCTGACTCTGGCTGCCGCCCCTGGGTCTGTCTGGGCTCCTGGCAGGATGTCTCCTACTTGGTGTGGACACTGGCCCTGCTCCCTCACATTGTGGCTCCTGGCTCACCTGCCCTCCAGGGCAGCCCAGCACTTGTTGCTTGCTGACATGACTTGCTCAAGCAGAAGCTCTTGATTAAACACCTTTCTTCCTCAAGGATGACCTAGACTGAGGGGCTCTGCCAGTCCTGTAAAAGTTGAGCAAGCTGTCCTGAGAGATGGGAGCCTGACGTTTTTATAATGCTCAAGTTTGACTGGGAATCTTGTTGACTTACTTGAAGGGAAATTTATCCAGCAGCATTAGACAATTTAATTTCTCATTTGTAAATCATAATGTTAGAGAAAAATTATAAAATATGAGCAAGGTTTATTTTGGTTTTAAATGCTGTTTTGATTTCCCAGGAAGCACTGCTCATCAGACCCCAAATTTTCCAGGACAAAAAAACCCAAACCAAACCAAAAAAAGAAAAATAACCCAACAAATCCCAAAAAACCCCAAAACCATAAGAAGAAAAAAAAAAAAAATCTAAATGTAATCACAATTTTTTGTTTAATGGTTGAGTTTCATATACAGGCACACTTACGGCATTTAGATTACAAAATTATTTCGACTTACATACCCAAAACTAAAAGGAAAACCTTTAGAAATTTTTAAATCCCAAGAACTCAAGCCCATTATAAACATTGCTGTATTGAAGCTTGTAGCTTTCCAGTAAAATTTGGACTGTTTCTTCCCTGGTACTATAAAAAGAAAATTAACAAAGGCTAGGGTCATTTACTAAAATGATGAATAGCCTTTTCTAATTAAGGTATTGTTCTGGTCATTCCATGATCATCTAACAAAGCTAAAACTGCTTCTTCTTAAATGGTGACATTTCCTATTCCCCACTATTGGCCACTTTTGATGGACACTAACATTTTTTTCAGGTCTCCCTTGTTTATCCTGTCTATGGCTTGTTTGGCTAACCAGTGACTAGCCAATGTTTTCAGATGAACCAAACCAGAAAGTAGCTGGCAACCAGACTAGATCCCTGATCTCATGAGGCTGTGGGAAATCTCATCCTTAGAAAATACGTATTACACTCCCAGTTTTGCTACAGAATTCTTTTCTGACCTTTAGCAAATCTCTTAAGCTTTTTCTGTTTCCACTTGTGAACTGAGGTAATTATATTCCCCAGTATTTTTGTATGTGAAGATTAATTTATTAATATGCATGAGATGTTCATATCCTACAGTGATGAAAGCCATAGAAATTCCTAGATCAAAACTTTTACATATTTGAATTTTATTCATTCACAGCTATGGAGAGTTTATTCCTGCTAAAAGCTTCAGTAAGCCAGACACCTCCACATCACCTTAATTATATTCAACTGTAGTTCAAAAAGAAACAATAATATTTAGTTCACTGTCATTTAGGTGACTGTAACCTAAATTAATTCAAATAATCATAGTGGAGATTGTGATTCCTGCAGGTTCCAAAAAGGCTATTGTTGCCAATACATGAATGGCTAGCATGTAAATATTCTAAATGCATGCAAAATTTTAAATTTTGAATGTTTGAAATTGATTGATTGCCATCATGATTTAGGTAATTAGCCACTGGGGCTCGTGGTGCTGGAATGAGCTACTAATATTTAGCCAGTGATTTTAAAGTTTCGGGTGGTTTGGCAGCAAGAGCAAGTTATCAGCACAACGTGCTCCCGTGGCTTGTTCGAAAAGCTGGATGGGCAGATGGGAGGGCTGAGCTGCTGTGACAGGGGTTCCCAGCACACAAAGCCAGCTGTGACATTGAGGAACAAGCTCTGATAACACACAGGCTGCATCTGCTCTCCAGCTCTGCAGAGAAGCTCACCCAGGCTCCGTCATTCTTTTTAAGTTATGTCTTCAGCATGTCTGTCAGGGCTCCTCACTTTCAAAGGGGTTGAGACAAAGATGTGAACATTTCCTTTACCTGTGGCCCGAAAACCAGGTTAAAAAAAAATACCTAAAAAAACCAAGTAACAGCTTGGGGTGTGACACATAAGTAAATAATTAAAATACCCATTTCACTATATAGCAACACAATTTAGCTTAATCATAATTGGCTCAATGATCATTAATATCCAGAACAAATGACAGTGCCATTGGAATTGAAGGTTTTTCAGTGTAAATGTTTCAGTATTTCCATCTCAACATGAGGAAGATCTTTACATTAAGTATTGCAGAGCACTGGAACACACTGCCCAGGGAGGTTGTGAAGTCTTCTCTGAAGACATCTGAGACCCACGTGGACACATTCCTGTGTAACTTGCTCTAGGTGACCCTGCCTTGGCTGGGGCAGGGTTGGACTGGATAATCTCCAGAGGTCTCTTCTAACCCCAATGATTCTGTATTAAGTACAATGCGTTTTGTAATGTGAATTGTCAAGAAGATACTCATGTGCTTTCTGTGAGCAGAAGCTAACCTAAGCTTTAAGCTTTGATGAAAGGAAGCATCCTAGTAACAATAGTGGGCATGGTACCTATTTAACTGTGCATTCACTAGAGCAGAAAGGGAGGTTGCAAGCATTTAGTCTGCTCTCATCAGCACCAGCTGCTGTCACATCAGTCTTCATATCTCATGACATTGTTTAAAGCACAGCCATCCCTCAGTGCTACCAAATTAGAAGCTTTCAGACCTTAACTACATAATTGGAGAGAGGTGTGCTGTTGTATGTGATAGTCATAACTGCATTTTTAGGCCATTTTTGGAAGAGAGGGTGGTTTTACTTCACTCATTTCTCTGAGGTAGACTAAGTGACAGTAGAGAGAAGAGTTCCTTCTCACTCTGGGTTAGTCTGTGGTAGGTTATATTGCTGTTTTGGCTGCATCTGCTGTCTTTCTATTCAGAAAAAGAGTAGTTTGGGTGGATGCTGTTCCTTGTCTATGTTACTAGCATACATACCATTGCTTATGAACACCAGTCCTTTTCCTTGTCTGTGATTTTATTTAAGTATGCTTACATTTGAAATTAATTAGTTGGTTTGCAATGTCCTTGTAACTACCTATGTTATCGTGCCTAAATTCTGCAAACCCAGAAAAGGAGTCTGACTTATTTTGCTCTGAACACGTTTTTGTCCCATCTGCAGAGGGTACTGTGGGGAATTTTCAAAAAGTCTGAGCGTGGCTTAACTCTCCTGCCACAGCGGCCTACGTGGTTTTAAATTTTGCCTGTTTTGATTGTAATCTGGCTGTGTAAAGCCTTTATTGCCTTTGGAATCAATCATTTGGTGACTGGACTCAGTGACCCAGACAATCTCATGGAATCCTATGCCTTCAGGCACTCAAAAAGACCAAATTACATTCAGACGGGACCATTCTGAACTGTCATCGGAGAACAGTGATTTGTACATGAGGCCTATCAGTTTCTGTAGAAGCTCCAAAACCGGCAGGTTGCTATTCTTCCCAGTGACGGGAAAGCCTCGTGGAGAAGGGCGCTCGCTGCCGCGCGGCGGAGCCCGGGGTGCAGGGCCCGTCCCCGCCGCCTGCAGCAGGGACCGAGCGGCCCCGGCTCCCGGGCCCGGCTCCCGGGCCCCGCTGCCCCCGCAGCGGCGGCACCTTCCCGAGCTGAGCCCGAGCGCACGGAACGCTCCCACTGCTTATGCCATTGCTGTCCGGGAAGGGTCCTCCTGTGGACGCTACTGATTTCAACGAGTTACAGAGTGCAGGTGCACTCTAGAAAACGAAAATTGTAGGGATCATTTGGGCAAATTGGGCAATAATCGGGACAAAAATAACTATAATGGTTTCAGATGGTAACCAGCAGTTTAAAGAGCGATATGGCAGTAGCATCACAGAAATCCATGGCTCAGAAACCAACCACCTCCAACCTCCTCCCCCCCAACAACAACTGAGTACAGATGGAGAAGTTGGCTGTTTTCCATCAATAGTGAGTAACCCATTTTCTCTGCTGATTGATTTGGCCTGTGCTGTTGCTCTTTTACTATTTTTTTTTATGCTATTCCTGGCAGAAAGGTCTTGGCATTAAACTTAATGCTGAATGACAATTTAATACTTCCTCTTCCAAGTCTTGCTGACCTTCACTTTTGTGGCAAATAACTTCTAATTTGTATATAGGAAAATAGTCCAATCATCTAGCTTTTAAAAATGAGATTGAGAAGAATCATTAGTTTAGCACAAAAATGTGCAATATTTTTATTCTACTGCTAGAAGTCTATACTAAGCTAAACTTCTACTTATGAGAAAATGGAAGTGCAGTGCACAAATATTTGCAAGTTGCTGATACACCTGATGAATCATTAAGCAGTGGTTAGGACTTCCTTCAGCTTTCTCAGCAACCCAACAGAATAGAAGCAACTAGCTTTTCTTTTTGGAATAACCTTCAAAAAGTAACTGAGTCCACACTGAAATAATCACACACACAAAAAAATTAGTTAGTAAAAGGGCATTATCCCAAATGGAACAAAGTAGCTAACAGGTGTGTGTTGTTACATTGATCTTTTCTTGACTTTAAATTACACTTCATCATACTTCCTAACAATTTGTGAGGTTCTGTTCTTTTAGACAGTGCTATAGCCTTCCTGCTCGCATACTGTGTTAGTTCTAATTATCTTAAATTCATTCTGTAGCAGTAAGTAAGATTTTGAACTATATGGAAATCTTATGTTACCACTCTTCTCAGAGCTCCATAAATCTTAAAATGCAAAGCATTCAAAGTAGGAGTGAGACTGTAGACTACACAAATAACTATTTTCAAAGTTACTTCATAGTGAGTAAAATCCTGATGATATCATTGAACACTTGACACTACTAAGAGTGTAGAAGAAAAAATCGATACTATTATTAACAGCAGAGTTTAATTTAACCCCAGTTTGATTTTTTGTTGGTTTTTTTTTTTTTTTAACCTTGCACTGTATAATGGGAAGCACTAGAGACGTTTAATCATGATTCTTATTTGTTTAAATCACTTGGTACTGGTTAGCCAAGGGGAGCATTTTCAACTGAGCTCAGTCCTTCTCGGTGGCATGAGCTGAGGCAGTGTCTGCACTGAAGTGACGCGGTGTAGCTGTCCTACTCATCCTGGAGAGGGCTACTCGTTATATGGTGATTTAAACACTTCGCAGGACTGCAGCACGACCACCGATGCAAGTAAATGCTTTCTTCACGTCCTCAAATTCGAATACAAGTCATCATCAGTGACACTT
This sequence comes from Urocynchramus pylzowi, assembly GCA_013397555.1. NCBI lineage: Eukaryota > Metazoa > Chordata > Aves > Passeriformes > Fringillidae > Urocynchramus > Urocynchramus pylzowi. The sequence continues at coordinate 426,382 of VZRH01004939.1, forward strand.
CTAGTGAGCTGTGCTCCAGAGCAGCCTGTGTGCTTATGCTATCGGCCTAACAGGTGCTTTAGCATCCGCCCCGGGACGCGGCTTCCCTCCCTCCCTCCCGTCCTGCTCGGCCCTGGCGGGCTCCGGCAGTCCGCCGGCAGGGCCGTGGCCTGCACACGCTCAGCCCGCCGCCCTGTGCAGGACCTCGCGGTGCTTCCCGACGCACAGAGCATCCCAGCGAGCCGCGGGATGAGCGGGAGAGGGCGATGGCCAGAGCTGCCGCCAGCAGGCAGGCAGGTAGGTTACGAGGTGCCGGGGAAGGCGGCGAGCACCGGGGTGCGCGGGGCCGCTCCCGCGGGGCGCCTCTCGCTCGGGCGGGGGCGCGTCAGGGGCACCG
>VZRH01004939.1:426807-465879 GCA_013397555.1 Urocynchramus pylzowi
GGGGCCGGCGGCGACGCCCGCCTCTGCCTCCTCCCCCTCGGTGCCCTGCCTCCTCCCTCCGCCGGGCGGGCGGCCGGCTGCGCGGGCAGGGCGGGCGGGAGGCAGAGCGCGGCTGAAAGGTGTTGCTGGAGGGGAAGTTTGGAGAAGGTCGTCGGGTGCCTGGGCGCTCCGGCAGCATCATGGCGGAGCAGGGCGAGTCGCCGGTCCACGTCCAGCAGCCCCAGCCGGCGGCCGCACCCGCCCCCCCCGCCGCCGGCTGGCCCATCTGCAGGGACGCCTACGAGCTGCAGGAGGTGATCGGTCAGTGGAGCGGGGGCGCGGCGGGGCGGAGGTGGGGAAGGAAGGCAGGGATGCCGCGGCCGGCTCCGGGCCTACCGGCGCTCGCTCTCCCGCAGGCAGGGCTCGTTCACTGCGGCGGACGCACCCGGCACTGCAGCGGCGGCTGCTGCAAACTTTATCCGCCCGGCAGCGGGCGGCCCCGGGGGGCGGCGGCTCCTGCTAGAACCCGCCGTGCCCCGCCCGGTGCGGCTCGGCGGAGGTGCCGCTGTCCTGCGGTGCATCGTCACTCCAGCCTTGACCTGCTGGCTTGCACTGGGACCCCGGCAACTCCGCAGATGCGCTCTGTGTGCTTTGTGTGTCTACGCCGTGTGTGTCCGTGGATGCGCACATGTGCGTGCATCCGCTTAGATTACTCTGCATTTTTCCGGTGCTTTCATGGGGGAGGTAAATCTCACCCGTAGATCTGCTGCTCACGTGACGACTCTCTCTTAATCAGTATAAATACGTATATACATATTTCAACTATTTCCTCTTCTCCCTCACCGTTTCATGTTGTTCGCATCTCCTTATGCCACTCGGCCCTATGCCCGTTGGTGGCACGTAAGGCCAGCGGGGGATTACAGCTTCGTTTTCACCCCAGCCAACCTGCTTTTGACCCGGTTTGCCGTGAGAAGTTTAACCCGTCTGCTGGCCCCCTCCCATGTCCCTGTAGGAAGGGACATCCACACAACCAAGTTGTGTGCTTCAGCACTTTGTTCACGTATCCAGCTAATGCAGATCAGATGTGTTCAGTCTCCCTTCCCTTTATTTGGATAAGGTTATTTTGAATTTTACTTTATGATGTACTAACTGTTGTTGAAAGTATGCGCAATGGAAAGTTTTCCATCTCTTGCCCTAGATGCTGCTTGCTGCTAATGATCTACTTTGGGAAAACTTGCTTTTATTTGTATGTAACATTTTAAACTCCTAGAAAATACTGCAGATGGCAAAGACCAGCTTTGATTTCTATTTCTTACAAGTAAGGCCACTTAAGTGAGAAAAGTCCAGGTGACTTGCTTGCTGATGCTGTTGATTATCTTCAGTATTACACTAATTGTTGTCAGGCTGATGGCAACCACCACTGCATGTTATCAATCTGGAAGTTGTGTGTACTCAGCTTTGTCATTACGCTTTTTTATTTTCCACAGCCAGAAACAAAATAGTTGAGAAAAGTACTTCTTCCTTAAAGTGGGATGGCTTTTTGTTGACCCAGGTGGTACCTTTGTGTTTCTGTTTGTACTTCCAGGCTGTGAATAGGGACTAAGGAGGGGTGAGGGTTCAGGTGTTCAGGTCCCTGGAGGTGGCTGACTTGGTTTGGTATTGAGCAGGTGTTGCCTATGGAGGCCCCCCAAAAGTATGGGTTTACTGGACAGAGGATTGTCTTCCTCAGTCTGGGGAATGGATCAAAGTTAAATCACTTCCAAGTGGAAGTGATTCTACTAGCATAAAGGTGTATCTTTGCCAAGGAGAAGATTCCTCTTCTAAGGTGAAAAAGGCCTCAAAGGTGTTGGATTAATCCTTGTCTAGGGTGTAATATGAGTCATATGAGTTACTTAAACAATAGTTATTTTCTGTTACAGTACCTGTAGAATGCCTGTGTGAGAATTTCCTTTAAAAACTCCTTTCCACTTTATTCTTTCCGCTTAAAAGCTTGTATCTTTTGATATGTAAACTGTAATACTAACTGCTAATATACATCCATTGAACAAGTGAAGTAGAGAAACCTTTTTCCTAGTTACCTATGAGTGCTCCTAAATATTGATATTATTTAACTGAATGCCTAGGGAGTAAATTGAGGTCAGGGTATATTGAATCAGATTCTTGGACGCACTGAACTTGCCTGCCGTAATTTCACTAAACTTAGGTTTCTTCCATGACTTTCTTTGAAAGTTGCTGAGATTTATTTTGTACCACTTGATTAAAAAATCTTGTGCTTAGTCAAACATGTCTTTTTTCATTAACACCTTCTATTTATTCTCTTAGTTTACAGGAGACTCACTATGAGATTAAATTTCATCTGGATAATATTAAAAATAGTAAAAAAAACCCCAACTGAACATGCCCCACCCTGCTTTCTGAAAAAAACCCAGCCAAACCAAGGCCCCTGTAAATTCCATGTGTTTGACCACATGCTAACATAATTTTGGAGCTGTAGGATGAATATTGTCGGATTTAATGAACATGGTAAGGGACTCTTAAAGAATATTTTTTATGTCTGAGGGAGGAGAAAATGACACAGTCTGAACTTAGTTCAGCAGCAGCCCTTTGCATGCAGTATGCCAGGGTTAATGGCATTGTGAACAGGAGTAGTTACCTCTTGCTGAAACAGAGCTGATCACCTCTGGAAAACACCACATACTTCTCCCTGAGCAGCTGCATAGTGTCAGTTGAGTTCAATTACAACAGCCCTTTCCCAGTTAAATGAGAAAAAATAACAATGCCGTGAAACACCATTTTGGGCTTTGCAGGAGGAAAGGTACACCATAATGGTTTATCACAATGCTTCCTGACAGAATAGATTTTAGATTCTTTGGTAACTAAAGCAGAGATGCAGGAATAGCTGTTTTAGGAATTTTTAAGTATTGGTGGGGATTATGAAATGAAAGTAATTGTTAGTCTTGTGGGCCATCTCCATTCCTTGGATTTAGCAGTTCTCTGTGAGAACATGAACACTTCTTATTGCTCATCTGTGTCTGGCCACATGCTATGTTGAAAACCAAGGCCACATGATATGGATTTCCAATAAAAAAGCTTTTTTTTTCATTTTCTGTCTGTTGTATCCTTCAGGATGGCTGGGAGATTCAAGTGTCTGCTGAGGAGAAAATACTAGCTTTAAGGAGTGCTTCTTACGAGATGTTATTCCAAGTCTGCTTTATTTTTTAGGTGGCTGGTCAGTTCTCTGTAAACTCTTTGTGTGCAGTTTCATGATACATTTAATCTGCTCTAACAGGCAGCTGCTGAAAGGATCACATTGATCTGACAGCGAACTAGTTCTTCTGCTGGGTCAGTTTTCTGCTGGATCAGATTCCCTGTTTGACTTGCTGCATGGCTTTGTGATTGATAGGTTTGATGCAAGGAGGAGGCTCTTCCGATTAATGCCTAGATGCTTATATTTTGTGAAGTGGGAGAAAAACACTCTGATTGCTCTCTGTAAATGTATAGCGTAAGGAGTAAAAAACTTTTACATTAATTCAGATTAATACAGGCTGTCCATATATAAAAGCATTTAGGCGTTAGAAGGGGATTCCTAATTGTTAGGAAAGGAGGATCCAACCAACCTTCTGGCAGTACTTACAGAGATAAGAACTGTAATTGCTATTAAGGTAGAGCCAGATTTAAATTAGTGAAGACCTGGGAGATCTCTTTCTAAGATTTAAATGCATTAAAATGCTCAGTGGATTTAAATATGTGTGGAGGGGATTTTGTTGTTTTTTGTATTTTTTTATTGTAAGATGAATATGACAGATTAAAAAAATAGCAGCTAATAAAAGCAATACTGTGAGAGGTGTTCTTAAGCAGTTTGGGTTTATAACCAAGTATTCAGAATAAAATAACTGAAAGAGATTTCTTTGAATTTGTCATGTACGTATGAGTTTTTTTTCCTCAGAAGCAATATAAATCTTCACAGAACAAGCCTTTAAATGGTAATCAACATTAACACTGTATTCAGTTTTCAGTTTTTTAAAATCATCTTTCTACCGTTCAAATTGTAATGAGCCCTACATCATGTGATTGAGACAAAGCAGCTTAAAATCTTGGTCAGTTTTTTATTTTATTTTGGGTGGTGTTATTTTTTATTTTATTTTTTTGTTTAGGTATGATCAAGTAGCTTCGACTTTATTTTGGAAAACTACTTTGGAGTTAATGCTTCTCTGCCAGATGTAACTTATTGTCATCCTGCATTGATGGAAGGTGGATTCTGTTGTGGAGAAGCAGTGGATTATCTTGTGATTAGGTTGGGTACTAGTTTCCATTAAAAAATTATATTTTTCTCTCCTGCTGCAACTGACTTGGAAAATTATTTTGGCTGGGAAACAGCCAGAATTAGGTTGAAATAAAGAGTTACTTTTATGAGACGGATTATCTATATTGGCTGCAAATCATTAAAAAGTTACCTTAGTTGAACTTGTGTGTTTGTCTACTTTTTTTTCTAACTTTGAGCTTAAAAATATCTTGTGGTTTGTTGCCTCATAAGGTGCAGTGTTGCTAAGTCAAGTGTGTTGGGATTTTGAGTAGAACAAGTTACTATGTGAGACTGTTCTCCTGATTTTATGGTTCTTATTATAAGCAGCCTGAAAATCGCTCTTGGTTAATGGCTCTGGGGTCTTTGGTGGTGTTTCCAGGGTATGTTATTTACTTTTTTTTTTTCTCCCCTGCTGCATGTATTGCTAATGGCTCTTTGTCTGACAGAGAATAGATTCTCCTATATTTGTTGTTATCAGAGATCTTTGCCTGTCTCTGTTTATGATCCTCAGGAGCCCATGTTCACGTTGGTAGTGCTGTACACTATTTTGAAAAGCCTCTATAGTTAGAGGTGAAATTACAGTTCTGTGTTGTAGTTCTGTTAATCACATGCTCATGTCTCATTCACATTTTACAAAATTTGTTATCCTTGTGCTGAATCAGGATTTTTTTTTTTAACATTTGACAGTCTTTCTTTTGCAGTAGTTTTTATGCATGTGCTGTAAAGTAATCCACATGGTGCTGAATGAAATACCACACTAGCAACTAAAGCTATGGCAAAATGTCGTATTTGCTGTTCCAAAACCTCCATAATTCTTGCGTGAGAATCTGCATAATTTGATAAGTAATACTTAATGCTACCTAAGGTCTTTTTACCAAAACTTTTTGAAAAAAGGAAAATGTGTCTGCCTTAATTCTGCTCCAAAGTAAATTCTATTCCTTACCAATAGATCTTAAAAGTTACTACAGCAGCCTAAGCATATTTTACATGCACATATTAAACACAGCCTTTGTAATATTAATTGTAACTTAATACAATTGCAGCTTGGCAGGAAGAGTTTAATTTTGTAAATTCAATTTTACATTTTGGGAAATAATTGGTTGAGATTTTCTGTTTGCTAATAACCATCCATAGAAACTGTGGAAATATTAAATCCCCATTTAGAATTTTAATAAGGAGTGGCTTTTAATTCAGTTGCCAGGGTAAAGGTGGTCATGGTGCAATTTAAAAACACCTTGTGGAACATTCACAGTGCTGTGCTGCTAATGAGGCTGTGCAGAGCTTGAAGTTGTTAATTATTTGCTTTGTCTCCACATGGTAGTATTGGGGAAGGGACCTGTCATGGCTTCTTTTTTTTCTTTTTTTGAATGTAAGTGCATTAGAAATACCCAAATTGGAGACATGGCTGCACATAGCTATAGTTTTCATTGGTTCAATAGAAGTAAAACTTTAAGTGATTCAAGTTACCTTATTTACTGTCAGGGTAAAGGAACATATATCAACACATCAGGCAGTTGGCTGGTGCTGTGTAACGATAATTTATAGAAAAAATGCTTCCCTGCTCTTCCAATCTGCCTACTTCCCTATTGTTTGCTTTCTTCTCCCTATGCTTTGTCTTTCCCTTCCATCCAAGTTCTTCTTACAGTTAAGGCCCAATACCTCTGGAACCTGCCAAGTCCTGGCTCCACAGGGTTTGCCTGAGTGTTAGAAGAGGAGCCACTCTACTGGTGAGCGTGTAGAAATTTGAAGGGATTGCATGATTTTGCCCCTTGCTAAGTGTGACAACAGCAAGGCTTTGCATCTTCAGAGTAGAACTACTTCTGGTAACTAGCACTGTGCTTTGATGGCAGGGGCCAAGTTCAGACCTGGGAGAGCTACTTTAGATTGGGTCAGATGTTGTTCTGAAACAACTTAAGAGCTGCTTTACTTTTTTTCTTTTAGTGAAGAATGACTTTCTCTTAGGTCCTAGATCAGTTGCTTTTTTTTCCAGAATCTGTTTGTCAAATGGAGCTTCTCTTTGTTAACTGGAAACAAAACCATATCTGTTCTGACTGGCTTGAGGGGAAAACACAGTTAGCTCTCCATGCAAAGGAGATGTGGGTGGCTCATATAGTGGCGACTTGTCTAGGTCATATTTAATTCTTGTGTGAACTGCCTTGGTGCTCTCTTTCTCTTCCTCCATTTGACCTTCCAAAATAATTTGGAACTGTAAGGCAGCAGTTGATAAAGGCTTTTTTTTTTTTTTTTTCAGTAATAATAGTAATTCTTGATGTTTAAAGAATGGGCCCTAAAAATCAAATTAAGTTAGCTACTCTTGTTAACGTCTTGGGTTTGCTAAAGTCACTGGGATACTGCTGAGCAGGGGTTGCAGAGGAGCACTATGCTTGCAGCACTTGGAAAACAAATACGTCACCAGGACATTTTCTGGCGCCCAAAATTAAAAATTAGTTTCCCCCCATCCCCAAAAAAATCATACTTAATATATGTTGATACTTCTTACCCTGTGTAAATAAAGAATGAGCTGTGTTGAATGAGTGGATTTTTCCATATTTCTGCCTTTTACAGCACAACCTCTCCAGCTCTACTAGATTTCACTGTTTCTTGCTAAGTTTGAAGGTCTTTGGATGTGCACAAGGGCTGCATGGCTGAAGCTTGTGAGTGTAAGAACATTGTCATGTAGGAGAAATGTAAGAACATCATCAGGCAAAATGAGGTGAGACTGGTGTGGTATAAAAGTCTTGAGGAAAGAATTCTCTCTAAAACCGTATCTTTTCCTTATAAGAAGTGGAACTTCAGTGTGATAAATTAGCTGTCTCCATTAATCATTTGTCTTTACAAATAACAATTTCTACATTATTTTATTAGCCTAGTTATTCCTGTGGACATCTAAGTGCCTCTGAGGTATTTTGATTGTAAGTTAAATATAGATGAAACTTGAGAACGTCCTATAGGCTGATGTAACATAATCATTACATAGCTTTTGAGCTATGCTTCTGCTCTTAGAGAAATTAGAATTGGAAACAGGCTGAAAATTTGGAGCTTTTTTTGTGTTCCTAATCATCCTTTCAGAAGAATTGTGTACTTAAAGGTCTTGAAAGGTCAAGATCCATATTGAATGTCTGTGTGCCAAGTATACCTGGTTCACAGTAGTGGTACAAAAATAGTTAATTTAACCGACCAGAAAAATACTGTGTATTTGTTAATTGTGGTTTCTATCCTTTAGGAGTAATGTGAACAAGAGCATAAACTTGAGCTATTGCTTTAGACTTCGGAGAAGCAACATATTTGGACTCAGAAGCATAGCCATTTAATTATAAAGTTGCTTTTTCCTTCTCACTTTCTTGCTTTGAAGATGTTTTATTACAGGGACTGAATTTAAGCTTATAATTTATTCCTCTTAGTGTCTTGTGCTTCCAGACTCTAAGCCACTTCAGACTAATAATAGGAACATCATTAGAATTGGATTAAAATCGCCTAATGAATAATTAATATGCTCTAACTCTCCCGTTGTTTCATGAGAAGCAATATATGAGAAATAGGTAAATTTTCTGCTTGTAGTATGTGGTCACAGTAGACTCAAATTCTAGGAGGCACATTTTGTTGGGGTGAACTAGCTGAAGATGATTAGTAGCTCAACACTGCTGTATTAATTAGAGATCTTTATGACACGACAGTAGCAATAATGCCTTTGTTTTTGTAGATGACTGTTTTTCATTCTTGGAAGAGAATGATGCACTATGTGGTGACATCCGGAATACTTGGAAAATACTGTGTTCATGGTATTAGAATTGTTCCAAGTGTTTACTTTCAAACTAAATGAGAAACAATAAAATATGCCAACTAAATCAACACCAGAATTTGTTTATAGTGCTACTTCAGAAATAAGTAGTAATTCTTTTTTAACAGCTTTTTTTCTAGGCAGGAGATCTGACTCAGCATAGCAAATCCTCAATTTGCTCTATTTTTATAAGGGATTCTGTGGAGTTCTGATGGTACCCTGGTAAGGTAACTCTTGGTTCCACAGTGAATACCTGATACCAAGTTCTCCCATAGTTATACAGAGACATTTTGGGTGTGGGTTTTGCCTTCCAGATTTTTAGAGTTGTATGCATATTGAATAATGGTTTCTATATTGATGATGAAACAACAAGGAGAATGAAATTATCAGAATCCATGTTTCTTTTCAAATGAGGATGAATGGATAATAACATGGCAGATAAAATCCATGAATTCTTAATCAAGTTGTATCCTTTGCTCTTTTTCATGCTTTTTGTTGGAAAAATGCAGAATGACTATGGATTTGTTGGATACATTCATTTAGAGTACTGTACATCCACATTTGTCCTCATCCCATGGCAGCCCCAGCAGAGTATCATAGAATTTATAATACAACTTAGCTTACTGTTTCCAATGACTGGAGCCCTTTGCAATCGGGTCAAAACCCAATGCATTGTTTGATTTGTCAATATAACAATCATAGTCTAGACTGGAAGATGATATGGAAGATACGAGTCAGTCCTCAGAGGTAGCAGAGGATGATGGAAGCATCTCTGGCCACAAGGGCTTGAGTCCATGTTCCTTACTCAGGACTTGTAAGGGCCTGATGTTACAGGCAGTTCTAGTATTCCCTATGCTGTTGTACTTCCCAGTGACGGGTTCATCGCCAGCTCTGGGACCTGGGATGTTCAGTGCTGGTACAGAACGGGGTAATCACCATGATTCCCAGGAATCTTGAAGCTGGTAGGGAGAGGAAGGAGAAAACTGTTTTTTTATTTGGTTCACAGGACCTTCAGTGCCTGAGAATAAGGGGGAAAGGAATGAATATGTGACCCATTCAGTTACAGAGAATTCCTGCTTGCCTTATAAACTGGGATTAGTTATGCCAACCACTTTACAAGGGGTCAGCAGGGCCTGTGGGTCGCACCAGTCTTAGCCTGACATTTCCACAAGGCAAATTCCAGTTCTGATAACTCTAAAGTCTCAAATAGTGGTGATTGTGGATTTTTTTTATATAGACATTTCTCACCTATAAATAACATTTCTTATGAAGGTATTTGAGATGTGGAGCAGAGCAAAAGGAATTTAATCTTGAGTAATGTTTACAATAGGGGGTCTCCCTAGACAGTTCCCTTTCAACTTTATTTAGATGACTCACCTATTTTAAAGGACAAGTAGGGAGAAAATAACACCTACTGAAAGTGGACTGCTTTTGTTTAGGTTTTCCTTACTAGCTGTGATGCTGACATTTCCATGACAGGTTTACTTGAATGCCCCAAACATAGTTAATGGTCATTCTTGGACTTTCCAGTCTAATCTTAGTGTGTAGATGACATTGTATCAAGATGACAAGTGCTGAGCTCTGTATGGCTCTAGGCAGAAGTCTCTTTAACAAGAAAGTGTCTGAAAGCAAAAAAGCCGTCACTTAGGCTGATATTTCATTTTAAAGATGAATACAGTCACTATTAAATAAATCTATGTCAGATCTAAATATATCTGGTTTCACTTTCTAGCCACAGATTTTTTAAATACATTTGTCAGTGACAGTAGAAGTCTTAAAATTCTTTTAACCATGGCCAGTGGTGATAGCTGATTATTCTTCAGATAAGAAAGATGTTTCAGAAGAGATCCTGCAATACAGTGTGTCTGAGCTCTCTGATTGAGGGAAGTAAGACTTGTATTTTCCAGATCATTGGTAGAGCTTCTCTACTTTCTTGTACGGTTCCAATTTGTCTTATTTCCTGAATAATTAGTTTGTGATTGACACTTATTTGCTATACTCTGATGCTAGAGCTCTCTGTGTTCAGGAAAGTTCTATTTCACGTGCTTTTGGCAGAAAATTTTATTCTCTTCTACAGATTTGACAGGGAGCTGCATTACAACAAACCTCAAAATATTTTCTGTAATTTATCTAGGCAAAACATCTGTTATAACCAGTTCTTTTACTATGTTAGTGAGAAAATAAAGAGAATAGCTCAGAAAATTAGGTAATTTCCTCCTGTGGCTGTATTTTGTGCATGTGGGGGTTTATTGCTGTTTGTGAATCCTCCTGCCTTTTTCCTTCTGTATGGAGAATATGATATCTGGTTAGTGCTGAAGCTTGCTTTATCTTAGCCTTAGCATGGGTTGTCTTAACACTTGCATAGAACTTTTCTACAATGCATAATCATTTTGACATCAACATTTAAGCTATTTATGACTTCTCTGCAATCACTGAAATATCTGTATAGCATATTTGGATAGATTTTTCTGGATTGTTTAGGCAATGGGCTTTTAAAAAGTAGTATAGGATAAACTGGATCTCAGATTTTGTTTCCCACAGAAAGGTAAATACAACAGTTAAGTAACCCAGTGGTTCTGTAGCCACAATAGTGATGTTTTTAAATGTCCAGCTGCAAAACAAATTCATTGAGGAATTAAAGAGATCAATTGTTGAATGTTGAAAATGCAGAAGTAGCAGTTCTATGTGTGGGCATTGATTTCACGTAACACTTAGTGTATTTAAGTGAATTATGTCATAATTGCTAGGATAAGCAAAGTAGTATCCAAGTGAGTTATAAGGAGAGAGATTTGATCCCAGCATGAATTTAGAACACAAAGTGGGCAGGAATTGTTAGTAAATTGTATTTACGTGATTATTGAGAGGCTCTTAAGAACTCAAGTATCTGTCATGTGAAGCTGCAAAGGGAAATAATGGCTCACTTTCTGTCAAGAAGCTAAGTTTTAGAAAGATTTAAAGTTCAGTATGGAGGTGTAAATGAGCTTTACTTTTTAGCTGATTTATTACTTATTTTAATCAGTGGAAGTAATATGAAACACAGTGAGTAATACTGAAAGTTGTCTAGAGTATTGTGGGGTAAAATCTAGAAACTGAAAGGAATTAAATATTCTTTGTTCTCTGTTTGTTAACTGAAAGTATTGCTTTGCCACCAACAGAATGAATTCTTTCGAAACTGAAGAGACTAGTTCAGCCCAGTGCTGCTATGGAATATTTTAAAGGGCTGATTGGTTCATAACACACTTAGTAATGCTGGAAATATGCTACACAATACTGCGTGCAACATACAGCACACACAACATAGCTTTCCAAGCTTTTATATAAGTGCAGGTGCTTTGTACATTACATTAAAAAAACTCCACATGTATTCATGAGTAGAAGTCTAATCTAGATTTGTGCTCAGTTTTTGTGCACAAATGCATTCTGCTCCATGCAAAAGAAATCCTGCAGTTACACTGTATAGGAGTTATGTTTAAGGATCACCTAGGGGGCTTTTCTTCAGAACTAGGATGTCATGGGAGATTAAATATTAATAGGAGGTTTCTGTAGGTTGGGGGAGCAGAAGGGTACAAAAATGCAGGTGGCATAGGTTGGTATATAAGACTTTATAGATTCTGAGATAAAATATTTAGTCTTCTGCAATGGCAACTGTTCTCTAGCCCTTCGGATACCTAGTCAACAAGAAAACTTACTATTATCAACAAGTTTCATCCTCCTCTTCAGAAATTAGAACCAGTGTAGTATTGGAGAAGGTCTCTTTTGTTAGTGACCTAAACTGCAGAGATCTTTAAAAGAGGTTTGTGCTGAAATACTGTAGAGACTAACACTGAGCCACTAAAAGAGAGACTTGATGAGTCATTATGGGCTAATGGGTTTTTAAGGAGAAGAAGAAAATTGAAAAGAAATGTTTGTGATCTATTTTGAATACAGTTACTGTGCCATGATAAGTGGAAAGTATTAGACCTTTAGCAATAATGGAATAAATGAAGTGTCACATCCTTGTATGAAGGATGTGGGCATGTGCAATATGCCAGTGATGTGGTCCAGCCATCTCACCTCACTGTCTTTTTGAGACTTGACTAGTGGAAAGCAGTTAAAACTAAAAGGTTAATGTCAAATATCCTTTGTTGAGTCAGGTTCTGCAAGGATTAAATTCATGTTAAAAAAAAAAAAAAAAGGAGAGAGGAAAAAATACCTTTATGTCAAATTTAGAACAACTTGAAGGAACTTGTTTGGGTAAGCTTAAATCCCAGATGAGTATTTGTGAGTTTTTATATGCTCTCTGTGAAGTATGTGCAAAGTGGAATGCAGAAAACTGCTTTTAGGTTACATCCTTTCAGAAGAGGTGAAGTGTGGCCATATGTAGTAGCTCTTGAGAAGGTTTCTATTGTGTGAACCCAGATGGTTAAAAGCAATTCAGTGCAACAGAGAACAGGATGGTAGGGAGTGCATGGTCTATAGCATGAAGGGACAGGTTGGCTGTAAGGGCATGCTTACACTAGAGAGGATGGCAGCAAAAACACCAGGACAAGATGAAACTCTGACCTGTTGTCTGTTGTGAAATGGGAGTCGTAGGTATCTTGATGTGGTCTGAAATTGCATTGTTTCACTGCTAACTTTTGAAATTGGCAAAGAGAACTTGTCTGTAGCAGAATGACTTTTCCAGTAGTGGAAAAAGCCCATTGTATTTACAAAGCTGGTTTTATTTTGAGTCTGACCATGGGTGATCCTTTTGTTTTGTTCTGCAGGAGACAATTGGATGTAAAGGCTTCATGGTTTATGCAACGTGAGCTTTCATTTTACTAAATCAGTTTCCTAAACAGAGACTGGGTGTTAAACCAGTCTATGTTTTGGTTGTGGTGTAGTTAGTATTGTCTATTTTGAGGGCTTTGGAAGACTCTCAAGGCTCAATGTATCTGAAGAAGCCCTACCTTCTGACAAGGAATGGTTGATTGTAATCTATTCTATGCAATCATTCTCTGTGATCCTAATTTTTTATGCTAAATGGTTGCTTGTGACAACTTAGTTTCACTGCATGATAGTGCAATACTTCTGTATTCCGTTACCTCTCAACTGAGATTGGCATTTAGGTAGTCTGGTCCTATGGAACACTTCACACTTCTCCTTGTTTAGTAGATGAGACAAAAGGAGTCTTTTGACCAGATGTGAAAGCTTATCTCTATCCCTGTTTGTTCACCTTGTGAGCCAGAGAAGGAGAGAACATCTTTAAGAGGAAGAGGCATATAGCTACTCAGTGTCTGGCTCCTGCTTCAGTATGTGAAACTGCTTTTTCAAACAAATTTTATATGTACGTAGGGCCAACCGAAAAGACTGCACAACTTGACTTTACTCTCAAACTAGTGTATTGTGTAGAGAATTAGAGAAGCTGAAGAAAGAAGAAACTAGGTATATTGGCTTTACTCTAAACCTAAAAAGCTTTTTGCATTGTCAGCACATCCTAGTAATGTGGTGAAGGACATGCCATTGCAAGTCACCGTTGTCTGAGAAGAAAACACAGAAAAATTTTTTTTTTTTGTAGTTTAATTTTTCCAAAATTATTTGAAGTGTTACTTGCTGTCATTTAACTTGAGGAAGTAGTCAAGATTTTATCCTGGCATTGGGTGAATAAATTCTCTGTGTGTTTATTCTGATTGTCTTTTTTGAGGCTTTTGTATACGAATCTATTTTAAAAGCATATTTTGTTGGCTGTTTTGTACAAGTAGATAAAACTACTGGCATAGTTGAAAAAGCTACATAAGGAAAATCTTGGTCCTTTTTTCCTATATACTTTATAGCTTAAAATACTCTTTCTCCTGTTTCAATGTATGTTTGTGTTGCCAAAGTAATGAGAGTATTTGGGTCTTGATGTCTACTGAACAATGAATTCATTAAAGTGATGTATATGAGTCTTACCTTGGCTGAATTGTGCTCAATTGGTGGTTTCTTTCTTGGGATGTCTTATTTAATTTTTAAAATCTCTTAATTCTTTTATTACCTACATTGTTGGAATTTTTAAAGGCTTTGTTCTGTAAGCAGACAGAACAGGACATGTCAATATTTGTCTGTGACCACATCCTGCAGAAACATGACTAGTTAGTCCTGTTGAGAGGTTTTTCTAAAGAGACTTTTTTTTTTTAAAGATGAGCTCAGAATTTTGACACAAAATTCATACACAGTTAAAAAGCTTTGTGATTTGAGTGAAAACATCATGTGAACCAACAATACATGAAAATAGCTAAGCAAATAGCAATTAAAATATGTACAATAACTTTCAGTCATGAGGTATTGTTGGTGCTGTTTTCAGATGAGCAGAGGGAAAAGCTCTCAATTGTTCTTAAGTCGGCTGGTAACTGAATCCACGTTTGTAGAGCTTGACAACAAAAGGCTTTTTGTTCACAGTTTGTATTCATCTAGGACATGCCAAATAAATAGAACATAGTTTATAAGCAGACCAATATGACATGTTGCTCAAATGACTTACCAGAAATCCATAATTTATATTGAACTATTTAGAATTATGGGTAGAAGCTTGTTGGGAGCTTTTAGATTTCTGCATGGATGACCACAATGTAATTATTTTCAGAAGCATACATTGCTATATTTGATGTGGCAGCAAGATGTGCAACTTGAGCAAAACTCCTTCTGAATATTACTTGCAATCATTTCATTAATTTAGTGAGGCAGTACTGACTGGGTTAATGCCAGTGGGTGCCTGATAAAAGAAGCAACAATGCTTTTTACTCCTGTGGTTCAAAAATAAAGCATTCCAGAGAAAATTATTCTGTTTCTTTCCCCCACACTTGTTCAATCCCCCTGGGCTTTGTTATCAGCGTAGTTGTGTGACCATATGTGATTTGCATGTCAAGTAAACATGAGTGACTTTTTCTGCTGGGCCATTCAGTAACCTGTATCTTCTCACTGTTGGTGTGGTACTTGTGCCTCCTGTGCTCTTCACAAGGATCAGCATGCTCCTTGTAGGGTGTTATTCCAGTCATGATGAATGAGCATGAACGCTGGTGGAACTGTAGAAGATTTGGCATATACAGTTTACTGTTTTTTTTCTGTTCATTGGATAGGGGAACAAAAAACCTGGTTAAACAGGGACTGACCTAAAAGAACAGAAAAAAATAACAATTGATAAAGCACAGTACCCACCCCTCCATGTATCAACCGTGCAGGTCATGTTCTTGATTAAAACAGATGTATCCAAAGACAGAAGTGTAATGAACTATGAAATACATTGAGGTGGTGGTTATGTCTTGATAAATGAGCACATCATTTGAAATCATTGGCTTTGGAATTTTTTGTGGTGTATGGAAAAGAAACTTTCAGGTTTTTCTTTTCCATCTGAGATGTGTGAAAGGTGTCTTGCTAGTGGAAAGGTGTGCATGTGGGGAAAGCACTGAAAAAGGATAAACAGCAGCTTTGAAGTTCTTTGTGTGTGGGCTTCTCATGCTGGTCACTGGCATAACTCATCTGTTAATCTCTCAGACCGTTCCTTTTCTGCCCTTTTTCAGGTAGCGGTGCTACAGCAGTTGTCCAGGCAGCACTCTGCAAACCCAGGCAAGAACGTGTAGCAATAAAGAGGATCAACTTAGAAAAATGCCAAACCAGTATGGATGAATTACTTGTAAGTAAATAAAGGGGCAGTATGTTACATGGAGACTTACCTTCTGTTTTGACTTTGTTTTTCGCTTGGTCCAAGAGTGAGGATAGAATTTTATGCAGGATATGAGAGAAGGATTTGAAAATAATCTGAAAGGCTTACACCATTCCCTAAAGATATAATTTTTTAATGCATATTTTTTTCATGTCACAAAAACAACATATGCAAACTTTAATCTTGGGATAATCAACTTGGGGTAACTGTGGGAGGACCCTAAACTCTTGTTTTCTGAAAGCTCAGTTTTTAAGCTGTCTGGTTATCTGTCTTTTTTAATACTGAGGAAAGATACATTTTCCTTTGGTTAAACACTGATTAAAAAGATAAAGTAAATATTTAGTAGGTCTCCTTGAAAAGTCTAAAGCACCAAGACGTGCTGGATCATTTCATAATGATAACTTTTAAAGAGAAAAGAAGGAATGGCTGCACTGCCATCTACACAAGGAAACTCTTGTTAAAACTAGTAATGCGCATTTATCAGCTAGGCCATAACAAGAATGTTTGAAGAGTAGTATTTGTTTGGGCCACTGATCACAGAAGAAAGGGACCTGTAAGAAGCCATTTGTAAAGGAACTGCAAGAGTTTTTCCTCTGCACTGGTTATGGCAATCCAGAAAATTCACAAAGAGCTGTTGAAACACAAAGCCTTTTGCTTTCTAATGTTCCTAGATAGGTGCTTGTAAGACTAATATGCATTTATATATAGGCAGCATAAAAAGATTTGAAGGGCACAAAACCATTCTAAAAGTGAGAACACTCTCTTCTGTTCCACAGGTTATACTACAGCCTAGAGACTGTGGGCTTTTTCTAATGCAGAAATTCCTGCCTCTGAAGGAAATGATCTCCTCAGCAGGGAGTTGCCAGTGCAAAAGATATCTTGAATTTGATACAGAGGGTATGGTCCATCCAGTTTCTTCAGATAAAATGGCTTTTTTACAGTGGAGGACCCAAAATGCTCTTCCCCTGGTGATTGATGGCATTCGCCTTCAGTTTATGTGACCGCTTGTATGCGACATTGTTGTGCTTTTTACGAGGATTGTGGTAGTGGAAGTTATTTCTGAGGCAGTGAGAATTCTGTCAACTGAAAACTCAAAAGATAAATTCTGAACTGTCTTTAAGCCCAAGGTGAGATGCTATGCATGATGTATTAACAGCTACAGTCCCCAAAGAACATTTCTATAAAAAGATAATTACTAATAATTGTAAGATAAATTGGTCAGAATTGGAAATTTCTTGTTAGCATTTGAACTAATACTGGGAATTAAGAATTAAAATGTTACAAGCAAACAAGCAAAACCAGACAAAACTGCCAGAAATCTGCAAGAGAAATTCTTGTGGTCTGGAGAAATGATTGCATTTAGTTATAAGCTTGTCAAAAGTTACCTTGCCAAATGCTTGAGTGTCTTTACTGTTGACATGTCTCCACTGTCTGTCAAATGAGGCAGTAGGTCTTGAATTTTTGGTCCTATATTGCTTTCTTTTGGTACAAAGACAACTGTCCATACCATCTTTTTTATTTTATAACATAAGTCAATTTCTGCTTTTCTGTGCTCAGATTTTTTTGTTTCTTTAATTTGTTGATCTGTTTTGATCTGAACATGAATGGGGATTTTCCTGGCTCCTGTTTAAGAGAGTTATAGAAGCGTGTACACATATGTGCATGAGTACACATACATAATTAACTTTTTTCTGTGAGGTTCAGTATACTTATGACTCAGTTCTATTAGAGAAACTATAAACTTTTGTTTGAAAAATAGAGACTTTTTTCTGGAAAAAGGCATAATTGACCTTCAAAACTCTTGTTACAACTGTACTAACATTTTCATTTCAATTGATAGTACTTAGAATGTTCTTGTGTTTTTGGCAGAATTTGAGTCTGAAAATTGTGAGTTTAATCAGTTTTTAATCACTTATTTTTCTGATGAAACAGTTTTTGTTGGCACAGGAATGTAACCGTCTGTTCTCTGAACACGCTGTTTTTTAAAATGATGGTGCAGAGTGCTTATGAATGCTGTGCACAGGCACCCTTCACGAATTCTCAGCTGTGTGGCCTTCAGAGAAGTGGAAATGCATCAAGCCTGGTGCCCATGTAAGCAGACTTAGGATTTGGGCCAGTGTCAATTAAAATAGAAAGGCAGTGTGGGAGGGAGTTTAAATATTACTGAGGTTACACAAACTGCCCAACTCCTGAAATTCGATACTCTGTTTCCTGCAATGTCCTGTGTTCTCACTATTGTAACCTAAGTGTAACTTTACCCCATACACCAAGGAAAAAGTCCTGTCCTTAGTACTGTTCTGACTGGGTATCCTCCCCATTCTTTTACCTCCAGTTTTTTAAAACAATCAAAACCTCAAGTCCACAAACTCCAGAATGTTCTGTAGGATGGTTGTTTGGTTGAAGGGATTTTCTAGGCTGTGTGTTTCTGCAGTGGCTGCCCTCGGAGGCAGGCAGGATGTGTGCCGGAGCCCCCGGCTGTGTGCGGGAGGCCCCGGGAGCCGGGCCCGCGCGGTGGCACCTGCCCCGGCCTGGCTGCTGCAGCTCAGCACAGAGAGAGCTGTCTCGAGGTTGCTTATTAACTGTGTCACCCACCTGCCCTTAGGCTGAAAGACATTTTTATGCAGCTGCTCCGTGAAACTGGATCGGGAATAACCTGGCTGAAAGAGGTTAGCTTTTAACCTGGGCATATTGCCTGGTGCAGGACACAAATGCCTGTGCTAGTGCAAGGCAGGGAGAAGAGAGGGATGAGGGAGAGACTTAAATTGCTGCTCCTTCTTTGCTGCTGTTGAATGTCTGAGGTGACATAAATGTGAACAAGGCTCCAGTGTGTTCTCCTGGATGTTCTGCTGCAAGCTGTTTCCCTGGCAGTGCATTTTAAATGAATGCATTTCTTTCTCACCTGTGCCTATCGTGGGCCACAGCCAAATAGATGAAGTCTGTGGAGGCTTACTAGTCTGTTTGTGCTAGGAGTTTTCTAGAACTGCAAGTCTGAAATTAATTAATTCTTTCCTGACTAAAATTTCATCCCTTATCTCTCATGAGGTGCTTTCTCTTTTTTTATTTTTGTTTTGCAAAGACTCTTTGGAAAAAAAGTCATGAAAGCTGAGACACAAGGTGCCTTTGGCAGTGGTTGCTACTGTGGTAGCTTGATTGTTGCCCATGAGTTGATGCAGGGAGGTAAAATATTCAAAGCACTTTTCAGTTAAAGATAGTGAAGCTTACCTCAGTCAGTTACATTTCTGCATTATTAATGTCTGAGAAAAATAGATGAGATGCATTTTTGCCCAGTGGTGTCAGCTGGACTTTTTGAGTCACTGTTGTATTACCAGCATAGGAAAATAATTAAACAGTCTAAGAAATGAAATAGTAACCAGGACTGGGGAAGTAACAGTTAAGGTTTGGAATGGGTAGCTGAATTAAGAAACATGAGGCAGTAATTTGACTTGTGTTTAAGATGACATGTCTTCTGGGAGAGGGAAATGTACTCTATATGTCTGTCTTCTGTCTTTCACCTACTGTCTTCTGGGGGATGACAGGGAGCTATCTTGCAAATTGCCCTTATTATTCAGGCTCATTGATTCATTATCCAGGCATCCTTCCTTCTGTGTTTCGGGTTCAGAAATTGTCTAAGGAGGAGGACTTTGGACAGCAGAGCAAGCTGAAATATGTGTCAAACTACAGCCTGACTATAATAGTCACCTACAAGCACCATGAGATTAAATCTCGGTCTTTAATACATATAATTAACTTTTTATTAGAAACCAGCTGTGATTTTGAGTGCACTGCAAATAACAGAAAACCTCTTTCAAACAATTGCTAAAATGAAGTTTAAAGTTGAAAATGGCATTTGTGGCAGCTTCAATCAACGTAAGTGGGACCTGCATAGTACGTGACTTGCACAAGTGCTGTTGAGTCAGAGAGAAACACAGTCCACCTCAAACAGTTGCTTTTCAGGGAGAGAGGAGAGGAGGAAGAGTTTTTTTAGCTGGATTGGCTTCTAGACTGGCTCACCCTCCAGGGGCATGTCCTCTAGCACCAGGGGTGCATTGGGGCTCTGTGGCTGGAGACGGAGATGGAGAAGTAGGGTTGTGGCAGCTTAAATTGGAGTGAGGCCAAACCCTGTGGTACAAAAGAGGCCTCATGCTCCTATGTAAAGGATTGGCAGAAGAATGAGAGCGGCTGAAAAGGTGTTACAAAACAATTATGTGAAAGAGTGAATAGAAAAAAAACTCTGCTTGAATTAACAGATACAAGACAGTCATTCTTAATGTGTACAGCTGTGGCGTGTCATAGATGCTGTTACTTGGTAGTGCCACGTTGTGCATCTGTTGGTGACTGTGTGTTCCTCTAGTCAATTGTTTCCTATGACTTTTGGCCTGTAAAATTGCTTTTTCTCTATTTCTGTTTAACTGTGTGGCTCTGGTGTCTACCTGTCTCTCCCACAGTAGCTGAGCCAATGGTGCTGTGTCCTTTGTTTGATGGCTTCCTTCCTCCTCTCCTACCTGTTCCCATTCTACTCTTCATATCCCCTTTGAACAGAAAATGCAGTAGATTTTGACCTTTTCTTGCATTTTGTTGTCCAGCCTGTACCCACACCTTCAGCTCTTGGAGACTACTCATTCTTCATAGCTTACTGTGAATTTGAGACTTTAACAGTAATTTCTTTGCTGTTCTCAGAAGAAAAGTGATATAGCTATGCCTGTATCTCATGGCCAAACTTCCCTCATGTTCTTAGCAATAATGTTTTTTCTTGCATGCAGGTCTTTAGGTAAATTGAAATGTTTAATGCCTTGATGTGTACTCTGTACATACTTTAGTTCTGTTATAGTATTTCACTTTGGAAATTAAACTTTATATTAGCAAAACTGATAGCTGGCTCTGTTGTTTTGGGCTTTGTATTTCTTACAGAAAGAAATTCAAGCAATGAGTCAGTGCAATCACCCTAATGTGGTGACCTATTACACATCTTTTGTGGTGAAGGATGAACTGTGGCTGGTTATGAAGCTATTAAGTGGGGGTAAGTTACTGGTTTTACTTGTTTAGCTGCAAGGCAATTGTAGGATTTTTTTTTCCCTAATGTACCATCTTTGAGTTCATTGATCTAAACTAACTAATGAGAAAGGAGTAGATACTACATAGGATGAACCTCAAGATGTAGGCATATTAAGGAGGAATATGCAAGCTTACAAAGTTTGTATATCTGTATTCATAGGACAGGCTAAGAATTACTGAAATATGGTAGTTATATTAACAGAATTTAATTTTCATTCTAAACCAATTTATCAAAGTTCTCTATTAAGGCTGTGTAAAGTTCTCTATTAAGGCTGTGTAGTGAAAACTGATTGGAATTAAGTAGATTCTGTCTGTGTGATCTTTTACGGAGTTTCTCTCGTATCCTCTGTATTTTTGTAAAAACGCATATATATCTGATTTCATAATGAGTATTACTCATTCCTTATTCAAGCAAGATCCATCCTAGGCCAAGTATTACACATATTGCATCCTTTTTATTGTTTAAGCTAACCAAACACTCATTGCATTTTTTTATGATGATAGTTACTGGTATAAAATTCTTATTTAGTTCTGGAAGAGGAAAAAGGAGGCTGAACTTAATGTGCTTGTAGTTTAGAAAAGAGAGGCCCCAGAATAAGATGTGATGGTCATGGTAGTTACATGATGTTGTTCAAGATTAGTCTTGATGGCAGCAGACTGCTTCACCATGATGCTGGAAAACAAAGAGGGGAAGTGCTCATAACACTTGTTGTGTTGCATTTGGTTGAATTGGTCAGTTCAAGCAAAAGCAAGCATAGAGCATGAGAGAAGCAAGTGATTCATGACAGGAATTTACTGTGAGCTGTTCAGTAGTGATTGGATAAAAACAAAATGTTTCCATTAAAAACCTTGAAGTGTATAATAACTGAAGTTCAATGTCAAACTGTGTGTCACTGGGAATGTTATCATTTGTTTGCATTTGTCTCCTTCCAGTCTTGCAGCTGCATGTTTACATTGTGAACACATGAACCATGATCTACACTGGATAATAAACCAAGACCTTTGCAGTACATATCTGTTCAAATATGGGGTAGTCTTGAATTTTTAATTAGTGATTGCTTTGCAAGCTGTTAGCAGATATTTCTAGTAGATCATTAGGTGTTACGGTATTTTTGACAAAAAGCAGTGCTCTGTATCTCGTTTGGTGTGCTTTATTCTAAGAGGTAGTTACATGAAGAGGTAGTTACATCTTACACATACATGCAAAGATTTAAATTGCAGTAGCATAGAAAGAATGAAGACATACAGCTTTCTAAAGAACCTGATGTGATAATGCTTTGTATATGCTTTTTTCTCTCCTGGATCTGTAATACAGGTTCAATGCTTGATATAATAAAGTATATTGTCAACAGAGGAGAGCACAAAAATGGTGTGCTTGAAGAACCCATAATAGCAACAATTCTTAAAGAAGTTTTGGAGGGCTTAGACTATCTACACAGGAACGGGCAAATTCACAGGTAGGAGCATATACATGATGAAAGTATTTTTGAAATTGACTGTAGCTTGTTGATTCTGGTCAGCTGCAGTGGCTTGGCTAAGCAAGTTGTGTTGCCTCTTTCACTTCCGTAAATGTGATCAGTAATTATCAAGTGATAGTGCTTGGGCAGATGCTGTAATCTTGGTTGCAGTTTGTCACTAATATTTCATGTTTGCCTGGGTCTTTATCCTGCCTCTCTCTTCTAGTTTGGATAGGTTTGTGCTGTGATAAACATGCCAGAGCTGTGGTCCGTAGTCCTGTGCCCGCTGGTGTTCCAGATACCTAATCTGATTCTAGTTTATGGTATACATTTTGTGACTTGGTTATCGTGTTGCACAGTAAACCTGTAATCTTGGGTGCTTGGACTCCTGCAAAAATGGAAAATGATTTTTTTTTTCCTGGTAATCAGTAAATATCTGTTACAACTCTACAGACCTTTTATGACCACATGTGAAGCTGGGATTGGTACTCTGGAGCTGCATCTTCGTGTGTATGCATGTAATGATTGCTGTATTCTGTATAATCTCTCTCCACTTACTTCCTCCATGTAAATTGAGCAGATCTCCTGGCATGGTATATCCATAGCTGCTGTAGGAACCCAGAGGTTGTTCCCACTCTTTGATTGTTGGAAGTGTGTTCTGACCTTCCTATTAATTCTATTGAGGTGAATTTTCTTTTAAGGAAGGTGTCTGCAGTAGATTCTCTGTTTCAAGCATTAGCCTATGATAAGGGAATCTTTTACCCAAAAATCAGATTTGCTGCAGACAGGACTCTGAAATGGAGGTGGTACTGATGTAGCACAGTAATTGTTCTTTATGTGTACGCCCTATGTCTCATCTTATAAATGAACTGTTGCTGATGTAAATCAAGAGCTATTTCCTCCTTTTGCAGAGAGAAAATTGAGATAAATGGAGAAATAAAGAATAGCTATCTTGACTTCTGTTTTGGAATGCCAAAGATCTGCCTCAGACCTTAATTCACAGTATTCTGTTAAGCTCGTATTGTTGTGAAGGGCACATTCATGACCTTTTAAGGATAACAAGACTCTTTGAGACCGAATTTGTGAATTCCCCTTGTGTATTTTTAAAGTACCTTAAGATAAAAGGAGGGATCTGTATGATACATCTGAGATCTCTCCTTTTTTAAACTGTGCAGAAGTCCTGTTGAAGTTGAAACACTGTGCCTTCAGCTTCCCATGTACATTATAGGTGAATGCTGTGGTATAGTTAAGGAAATACTGTCAGGTGACATTTGTTAGTTGGAGATGTTTTCAAAATTATTCAGGGATCTTGTTTTCAAATTTTCAGGATTCTGTTTTGTCAATGCATTCTTTTATTTATGTATATATATATATATATATATATATATATATGAGGGAACAGGTTATGTTACCTTTCAGTAGTAACATAAATTAAATGAAACTTGGAAAGGTTAATTTTCTCAAGTCTTAATTGTTATGATAGATTCTGTATGACTGTTTTAAACTGTGCATTAAGAATGAGGTGCATGTTTATATTAAAAAAATAAAGAAACAAACCAAACCGACCACAAAGTTTTCTTCTGAACTTTACATGTGAATAGTGTGTTAAATGGACATTGTTAACTCTTAAGCACATACTAAATTCTGAACATATTCAGTGCCAGGTAAATTTTTCACCATTGTACCCTATAGCAAAATATGTCTGCTATTCCTGAGCTTTAATAGCTTAATTGGATGGAAAATTTTTTTTACCTCTTTTGAAGATATGTCTCTTCTCTGAAGAGATTGAAGAGGAGAAATATTTTTCAACTTTTCTTTTTCTGTGGTGGTGCAGTTGGATGTGAAAAAGCATTAATTCTTGGTTTACAGCTCTGAAACCTTTCAGTTTGTGAGACTATATTTATAAAAGGTGGTAAACCAGACTTTGAACCTAAATATCTACCGTCCTAAAATCTATCCCTGAATTTTGCTCCTTTATGCTTGAGCTGAATTCTGGTCTTTTTATATGTGAAAATTTGTTAGAGTTTGAGTTATGCACTCTGTTTTAATGTTATTCAGTTACATTTTACACATCAGTTTGCTTTTTCTGTTTTAAATTTGAAAATGCTATCTTGTGAAACTATTCAGTATGCAATATTTATTTGTTTGCATAAAATGTGCAGTATGCACTTTAATGCTAACCCCTGTTTGTGCATTCTAGAGATTTGAAGGCTGGCAACATTCTACTGGGTGAGGATGGCTCTGTACAAATAGCAGGTAATGGTGGTGGAAGAGTACTGGATAAATAAAAGCAAAAGGTCATTGCAGCTGAATCAGGGGCAACTGATATCAAGGGGGAAAGTTTTTCTGTTGGCTTTTAACTATTCCTTTTGGGGTTTTGTATCCAAAAGTTACCCAGTTTCAGATTTCAGGATTCTTGATTAATGATACTTGACTCAGAAATTATTCAATATTTCCCTATGTCCCATCAAATATATAAGGAAGTTTTCTAATATCCTTTTAATGTTCCCATTTGATTCACCCATGCACCTTAAACAGCTTGCAACTGGTAGAAACTGATATTCCTGTTAATTTCATTTTTTTCTGCAAATAATTGTAATAGTTCTTGGGGATCCAGCAATCTGTGTGTACTGTCCTTCAGAAGGACTTTGACTATAAGTTTACTAGTCACTGAGATGCAAGAGATATATCTCACTGAGAGTTATTTTTGGCATATCTGCCATTTGTCAGACAGTGGTATCTGTTGGATACAATTTAGCAGCTTAAACATCCTCTGATTGCATTGATGTGCTTCTTGAGGTGTGGTCTGTAAGAATTGAATTATTTGGTCTCGTACTGGCAAGGCTCATATCCCATCTCTCAGGCTGGTATCAGATTATCTGGAAAACAGTGGGAGCAGGTAGTGATGCCTGCCCCTTCCCCCAGCACACTGCCAGGCCTTCCACAGTCTATAGTGGGTGACTGAGCACTTAGAGCCCTCAGTAATAAAAACAGCTATAGACAGAAGTTGTAATTTTTCATATAAATGATGCTTTCAAAGTACCATGTAAACATGTATTTTAAGGGCTTTAATATGCCAGTGTCAAATACTGATAAAACTACATTTTTCTGTAATTACTGGAGGTGTTTTCTTTTCAAACTTAAAATCAGGTAACAATAGGAAAGCAATAGGGAATAAATTGAAGTCTATAGTGAACTACTCTATTTCAGTGTAACTAGATTGTAAATAGTACAGTTGAAAATAGTCTTCATATAGCTCCATTCAAAACTGACAGTATTTCTACATACATTGGGAACCTGCTCTTTCTTCCACTTACATGCCTACCTCTCCTATACAGCTATCATTGATGTAGTAATGGATTAACAGAGCACTGAGCCTTTTTTTTTTTTCCTTCTTCTATTTCAGAATTTGGAAAAAGCTATTCATGTCCTGGTCTACTATTAAGTACATGTCAGTGATGGCTTTTCTGATTGTCTTTGGTTTATCAAATTCCCATAAGAATTGAAATTACATGTGGTATTCTCTCTTGTTCAAATCACATTCATATTTAGTTGCTATGCAGAAGAAGCTCCTTGTCTTTGAACAATAGCGGATGCAAACCTTGGCACAAAGTGAATATTTGAAAACCCTAGGTGACAGATGTATTGGAGTCCTTTGCAACTTTATCCAGGAAGACACATACTGGGAGGTTAAACTTGAGGATGTTTTGGTGTGGATTTCCCTGATAAAACTGTACCTTCTATTCCATAGCATTTCATGAACAGCATGTAGTGGAGCAAAGGTCAGCTTTGCAATGGAGAGTTTCTCTAAGCATTCCTTCAGGAACTGACTTTATTTCTAAAATGTAAGACTTTTGCTTTGTTATTGGTAGTTTAACAGATTTCAACTTTTCTCCTCTTTCCCAGATTTTGGTGTTAGTGCATTTTTAGCAACCGGAGGTGATGTTACTCGTAACAAAGTAAGGAAAACATTTGTTGGTACTCCCTGTTGGATGGCCCCTGAAGTAATGGAGCAGGTATTTCTAATTCTAATCAAAATTTTAAAACATTTTGGCTTTTTATTTTGGGATGTGAGACATTACCACGTTGGTTTTCCCTTCTGGTTCTGTTTCAGGTGCGAGGTTATGACTTCAAGGCCGATATGTGGAGTTTTGGGATAACAGCCATTGAGTTAGCAACAGGAGCAGCACCTTATCACAAATACCCTCCTATGAAAGTAACAATCACTTTGTAATTGTTAATGCTGTTAGCTGTATTATTAATGCTGCTAGATAGTTAGTACTACTTCATTTTCAATAGCAACTCAGGGTAGCTAAATGGATGTATTCTGGGGAGTATTTTTTCTCTTTTAATTTCTACATTTCAAATTGTTTTTTCTTATGACTCCTCATTTTTGGGTTTATTTTAGGTGTTAATGCTAACGCTGCAAAATGACCCTCCCACTTTAGAGACAGGTGTAGAGGACAAGGAGATGATGAAAAAGTATGGCAAATCCTTTAGAAAACTAATCTCATTATGCCTTCAAAAAGATCCTTCCAAAAGGTAGGTCACTATTGCCATCTAAGATAAAATTATTTTTGAAAATATGTAGACTAAATTACAGTGATATAATCTTTAAATGTATGGTGTGAATTTTGTAAATAGCAGCCTTCAGTCGCCTCCATCTGGGGAGAAGAAATTGTCTTTTTACTGTTCATTAAATTTACTTCTTCTGATTGTTAACCTAATGTATTTATACTTAAACATAGTATCGAATTAAATGTGGATCAAACAAAAGTCCTTGCTCTACATCTTAATTTCTCATCTGAAGTAAGATATAAATCTTGATACTGTGCACAAGTCTAACAAGATTGTTCAGATTGAGCAGCAGGACAGTTGGTGACCAAATATATAATTCTCTTGGCCTTTAAAAGAAATTAAAAATGAATAATTTAATGTAGATTTTTCTTATTTTGTGACATAAACTTAGTGTTGTTTTTAACTGGGATATTTCCAGAGAAAATTATTTACTAAAATGTATTTTTTTTTTCACTGTAAAGTTAGTAGCTCTTAGTTTGTTTAATTTTCCTCATGTTTATGTAGGGAACTGCGTGTCGTGGTGTCTTTGCTGTTTGTTCTTTCTTGCTATGTTTTTCAAATAGCCAAGATGGTCAGAGTATTTAACATGTGTCTCAAAACCGTTGTTGAGATCCCAGGTTCCCTGAATGATTAGTTTATTTGTTCATTTTTATGCAGCCTCATTTTTGCAGGCTTTTTTGGCTGAAGAATTGTTGGAAGCACATTCTAATTAGCATTGTTTCCTAAGGTGTTCAGTATTTCACTGTTTTCCAGAGTTTCAGAGGTGCTATTTTTGGGGAATGATTGTTCTGAGAGAGCAATTCTGATTGTATGTGTCATTTATGGTGTGTACTTCCTGATGTAATGTTAGCCTAAGTCCAGGATGTTGTTGTAGGGAGTCAACTTGAAAAGGTGACAGCAGGATTACTAGAGAACAAGTATAATTAACAACAAAGATTGTGGCCATGTCTTTATTCTTGAAATACTTGACGATTTTTTTTTCACTTGATCATTTGTGTACTGCTTTCAGATTCTCAAACCCCTTACCCTTGCTGGTCTTAGTAGCAAGTCCTGATGGTTTAAGCTTAGGGCTGCAATTTGGCTGCTTACAGATAGGAATAATAATAATAATGGATAATCAAGCTCTTGATAATCAAGCTTTAGTTTCCTGTATCTAGCAATTTTCAGGGCAAGATTGAAGTGGTATGAAGTAATGAGAAGTAAATAAAATGAGTTTTCCTTGTCTCCTTGAATACATAATGTTGTTACCTGATGAGAAATAAAGGCTTCGATGTTTAAGGTACTTATTTAAATTCATACATTTATTAAACCCCATGCAATACCTTCATACTCAGGATTGCCTTGAGTGGAACAATTAGACCAGGAAATAGATGTTCAGATAGAAACAGGTATAGAACAATTGTTTTCATACTGGAGGGGTCATGATATTTCTTACAATCCAGGATGTAATTCTGCATGGAGATCCCTCCAGCAGCTGTTATGTCAGTTGTGGGAGAAGTCCTTGCTCTTTGTTGCAAATTCGAGGACTGGCATTGCACTGCTGCTGTCTCAGACTGTGATGTTTTTCTTTTGGGGATCTCTGTGGGTGTTTCTCTCTCTCCCCAGTGCCAAGGATGCTGCTCACACTCTTCAGCTGCAATTCATTGCTGCAGCTTGTGTGGAAAAACAGGGCCAGAAAGCATGTCCAGACCAGTTCAGAAGCATCTGGCATAATTAATGGTAGAGGAATGGAGAACACTAGTTTGGATAAAACTTACAAAAATGTAGCTTTTAAGTGTGCATAGCCCTGTTATGAGATGTTATGGTACTTTGAGAACTTTAAAACTTTGGCACAGAAGCTGTTTTTTCTTTTAAATAGTTTTCCCTTCCTTTTTGCTCATCCAAGATACATGTATGAATTACTGCGGAGTCTGGTGGTCTCCACAGGACCACTGATTGGAACTCCTTTATTGTAGAGCTTGGTGCTTTGGAGGTGAAGAAAAATACATGCTCTGTGGAACCTACTGTCTGTGTCTAAATTGAATTTTTTGTTAATGTCAAGAGTTGTTTCATTATTCCTGGCAGGTATGAACTGATATATACAGACTATTTACTACTCCTCTTTTGCTCACTTACTTTACAGGTCTGTCCTCAAAGAAATAAACTAGGTCAGATTTTTGGGGTTTTTTTGAGATTGAGATTTTCCAAATGGAAGCTTTCTCACTGTTTTACCTAGTTTGTTCTGTATTCAGTCTCTTGCTGGAATTCAAATGGAAAACTAGAGCAGATGTTTCTTCTGTTTATTTAGAAATGATGAGTTTTGAAGAGTTTGACTTCCCTAAATTTAGCTGTGTCAAAATTAGTCCTGGATGGTGGTATGGGCTCCTAAGGGAAATGATGGAGGATTTTATCTCATCCTAAGAGATGCTTCACTTTCTCCTCAGAGTCTGCTTCAGTACCAGAGTCTGGCTTTGGCTAAATAAGTGGCTTTTTGGATCCCTGAAGCTAGGGAGACAAAACCTGCTGTTAGAATCACTTTGGTAGCTGTAGCATTGTGGTTATCTCTTGGAAATGCTGAAACAGACTTAAACAGAACTGCAAGTAAAAATGAAGTGTGCCAGTTTTTACCTTACAGCTGTTGCTTTGGTTTGTATTTGTCTGTTTGATTGGAAGATCATCCTGATGCCACTCTTTGATTTATGCATCATGTTAATAGTGTCAGTATAGTTTCTTGAGAATATCTGCTGACATCAATGAAGTGAAAGAATGCCAATAGGAGGTACTGATGCTGCTGTATGGAAAATGTAATTATGCTTTTATTGCTGTGGAGCAAAGTTTTACTTGTATTCATAGAGTCATTTGGGGAAGAAAGCAATACCTGCCTTTTTGTGGCTTTTTTTTGTTTGTCTTATTTGTTTTTTTAAAGGTTAAATGTATTTGTGTTGGACAAAAAGGGGGGAAAATTGGCAGCTTAAGAGACTGATTTTTTTTTTCTCTCCTTTTTGGTATTTTTGCCATAGAGAGGCTTAATATTTTTCATGTTTGGTAAGTGAGTTTGTATGAATTAATTCAGTAGCTATGATCATTCATTCCCCATTCATACAGTACTAATTCGAAAGTATTAGAGACGTACCATTTAACTAACGTCTTGTACTGTATTCACTGAGAGGGGTCTTTGTTTTCTGTTCTAATTTATTATTGATCTTTCAGGCCCACAGCAGCAGAACTTTTAAAATGCAAATTTTTCCAGAAAGCCAAGGTAAAACGTTTAACCCTATGAGTAAATTTTGCTCTGCCTTAAAATATATGTGAAATGTCTTCTTTCCTTGTATTGATTTTTAACTTAACAAATGTTGGTTTTGCAGAATAGAGAATACCTGATTGAAAAGCTTCTCACTAGAACACCTAATATAGCACAAAGAGCAAAAAAGGTGAGTGAATTCACATATTTTTCTTGACTGGTGTGGAAGGTAAAGCAGGGACTCCTCAATTGCCTTACATTTTTAGGTGACTAACTGAGCTATGCTTTTAATGTAGTCCTTCAAGGACAGTGACTGTTGAATGAGTGTTTTCTGCAGCCTTGTTTTCTCTAGGAAGCCCTGAGGCATTTTTCCTTCCTTTCTGACCTTGTCAAAATGATACATGATGTTTGTCATACTTGATATGATTTTTTTCTCACTTCCTCTTAGAAAGTTACAGGTGACATAGTTATGGGGAAAAAAAGGTGACCTGCAGACATATAGGTTCATAAACTGCACAGTTCATATCTTCATTGATCACCTAGGGAAAGGGTGAAGATACTTTAAATGGTATTTATTGAAAACTGCCTGATTCTTTGGATTATTTCAAATCTTATTCCCAAAAAGTCAGGTCAAAACTCTGCAAGAGTGCTGCTGAGTTTTTCAGACCAGTCATCCTTATTCCACAGGTGGGAGAGTTAAACCCACAGCTATGGCATATGCTTGTATTTCTGTGATGCCTTTGGCACTTGTATAAATGAGTTTACCAAGTCATGTGCAGCAGAATAAAAAAAATAGTTACTCCTAACAGGTAAGTATTGTAAAATCTTTAAATATGAGGCAAACTGTTATTGGTAAGAGCTAAGAATCAGGAATGAATGTAGACTTCTGTTTGTTGTGTGTGAAGAAATATTGAATTCCCTTTTCCCTTTCTCTTGTGACTTAACTCATGTCTCTTCAGTATGAGGTGCCTGCTCAGAGACTGCTGAGCCTCTGCAGGTGACAGACAGTGTGCTGAGTCCAGCCTTCTAAAAGTAGGCTCTGCTGGGGGGATATTTTGAGGAGGGTATTTTAGAAAGGAGCTGTTTCAGTCTTTGTTGGCCCATCAGTTGGGCTGCAGCTACCCTGACCGGCACTTGTGTGATTTTCTGTCGCCTTTGGGAGTATTGGTTTAGCGTAGTTCTGCAGCACTGAAACGTTCTCACAGCTGGTGGCTCTCATTTGAAAGAGACAGTCAGCAAGATCTGAGTGCTTCAGGTTCTTTCGAATCTTCTTCATATGGAAGTAATTTTGGGAACTCATTGGTGGTGGGCTCTGAGAGGCAGCAGTAGAAGGGCTGCTGAGAGGGTTTGTGGCGGCGGTGTCGTGCTGAGCCGGTTCGCGCCCACACGGGGCAGGAGGAGTTCGGCGTTTGGCCGCGTGGTGGCAGCAATGCCCACGTAAAGCGACAGCCAGCCGGAGGGAGCCCGGCCTCTGCGGCTCCGCTTGCGCCCCGGGAGCGCGGGGGGATCCGGGCGGGGATCCGGGCACGGGCCGGCAGCAGCCAGGCTCCTCCCAGAGCCGTGTGCCCCCTCCCAGAGCCGTGTGTCCCCTCCCAGAGCCGTGTGTCCCCTCCCAGAGCCGTGTGTCCCCTGCCATAGCGTGTGCCCCCTCCCAGCTGCATCCCCGGTCAGCTTTAGACACTGCCTGCTAGCTCGTGCCTGCACACACGGATACTTTATATTTCTTTAGATGCCATGGCACTTGGAATTGTGGAGGGAATGCAGGGTAGCCTGCCGTACATCGCCAGAAATAATTTTCTGAATTACTTCTTTGGCAGTTATTTCTAATTTGAAAGAGGTGTGAATCTTGCGAAATCAAAGCTATACAGTGCTGGAGACAAATTATTATGTCTTTAATTACATCATAAATGGAAAATATATTTGGGTTTTAGCTACTGAAAATGTTAAATTATTTATATTTTAAAAGGACACAATATTAAAATTCATTGGGGATTTAAAGTTTAATTCACTTGTTAGAACTGTGCGTGTAGCTGCTGCTTTAAGACACCATAAAATATAAATGTACTTTAATAATAAAACTCTGGGGTTCTGTTTAAAAAGCTTGTGTAAGTTGAGTTTGGTTGCTTAAACATTAACATGTAAAATGTCTGAGAGGTTGCTCTTGGAAGAAGTAACCCATGTAATTGAAAAAACTAATATCACTAGGGCAATAGATAGGAAGGAGCTGGTGTCATCACTGCTTAAATTATCTTCTGTGGCACTTGCTGTAAAATGCCTATGACTAATGATCTGTAGCACCACTGCTAGTACAGATGTCAGATCTGCCCTGCAGTAATCTAATTTTTCTTCCATTTACCACATGTATAATTGCTTTGCCTTGTTGCCCAGAACTCCAACCTCAGTTTAGTTTTAACTTTAAATTCTTCTCTCTTGACATAGTGTCTCCATGTTTTGCTTCTGCCTTTATAGCTTATACTTGGCATCTGTTTTTTTCTAAATAAGAGTTTGGGTCTGTTTGTGAAATGCTGAAAGCAGGTACACAGGTCTTGTATGTGTGAGGAAGACATTTGGTGTTGTAAAGATGTGTCCTGCTTTAAACCCCAATTTGATAATTGAGCAATGTCTTCACTGTGTGTTTAAAATACTGTGTAACATTAGAATTGTAAGCTACGTGTTTGTGCACATGTTCCTCCTGTTCCATTGTTTCATTTGCTTTCATTCTGCTGAATTTTAAATTACGTCCTTCTTGCTTGCCCTAGCTTAGTAATTAAGGATAATGCTGAATCACTTACCCAGGAGGAGCATGTCCTGCCTCTTCCTGTGCAGGGCCTGGTTAGAGATATATTGGTACTGATCCACAGGAATGAGTGTTACACCATTCAACTTCTTACTGGCAATTCTGGGTTTCACTAATGGGACTGTTCACTGTGAGAGCATTGCTGCTATCAAGAAGAGCTGGAGAAAAGGCTGTGAGGAATGGTCCAAGCTCAATATGGTTGGGTAAGCAGTGGCATGCTCTGAAGCCACACTTTTGTCATTGATATAAATGTAGGAGCCCTGACACCCCGTGTCTCTGCCTGGTTAGATGGTGTGGTGGTAGAGCAGCCTGCCCTGTCCTGCTTGGATGAGGGCTGTGTGCACTGCTGGTATAGAACAGCCCACCAAGAGTGTACATATACTATTTATTAACATGTGCTGAAGTAGTTTTAATTTTGAGCTGAACACTAAGTTGTTTCATTTGTGATTAGGATTGCTGTATTGGAAGAGAGCAGTTTGAAATTTGAAACAGCTTTTGGAGTTCTACAGTCAGTTTTCAAGTCTTGTCACACTAAAAAATTAATTATAACTCTAAGTAGTCTGTATGCCCAAAGGCCCTGGGTCAATTTTATGGTTTTATAATCCTATTTTTTTTTGATTTTTAAAATCTCTTGCATGACTGCCACTACTACAAAGTGAACTGGGAAAAACATGTATCTGCATTTCATTTTATTGCTGTCTGAAGTGCTGCTCGTAAAAAAAAATCTGAGCAATAATTGGACTTGAATTCTATTTTTGGAATGGTGGTATTGCATTGTGCTTGTAATATAAACTTTTTTTAGAGCTGAGAGTTGTATGTTAGTGGGAAAAACCTGTGGCAGCATGAAGAGATGATTAGTGTGAGTGATACCAGTTCTTATTATACTTCACTAAAAATGCCATTATGGATGGGTTGTAATTCTAGCTCCTCAGTACAGCTATTTTAAGGTAATGGTCATATTTCATTACATAAGAAATCATCAATCCCCTGCATTTAATGAGAAAAATATCATTATATCCCAGATTTCTTGGACAGCTATAACTGCATGATTGCACCTCAGCAGAACATACATGTGCAGCCCTTCCTTGCTTCAGTAATGGATTTAATCTGATAGATACATCTCACCAGTGATGTATGTTAGTACAGCTGGACTCAAGCTGAATTGCAAAGCAGAGAGCAACATGAACCTGAGCTCAGATTGTTAATATAATTGTATATTAACTTTTCCTTACAGTTTAAGAAAAACGTATTTAAATAATATTGACATGTAAAGTGAAGGGACATGGGCTGTCCTGGAACACTTCTTCTGGAAGGCAGTAGCTGAACTATAAATATGTGTTTGGCAAGGCTTTGTGTGAGGGAGGGCCCTCCATTGCAGAGGATTAATTGTTCAGGTTATCCAGAACACTCCTACAAATTTAAAAAAAAAATAATGAAACTGTGTTTATATGGTTGAATATTACTAAAAAAAAAAAAACAAAAGGAGAAATTGCCACTCACACCATGTCAGGTATTTTTTTTATTTTCAAGAAGTTGTTAGAAGGGAAATTCAACAAAAACACTTCTTCCAAGTGTCCAAATGTAAATTTGACAGCAATTCAAATAATGAGAAAGCAGTGCCTGCATTAGGTAGTAGAATTGGAAAGTGTTTTAAGGGGCAGACACATGTAGTTGCACCAGCTTTGTTTTAACATTTCATATAAGGGAAGAAGACAGCTTAGTGTTTTTGCCACCATGTAGTTTTGCCATTAGATGCAAGGAACTTCATGCAGTGTATGAGTTTGTCCATCTTTTCTTTCATAGGCTTTTACCATCTGTGTGGTTGCTTGTGGGGTTGGATTTTGTGCCTTTTCAAATGGATCTAATTGTTACTTAAATAAGTGAGCTTTGAAACAAACTGTGGCTTCGTTGAATGCCTTTGTACTTGTAATAGCCATATGCATATCTAAAATAACTTGGATTACTTATTATGGCAGAGTTTAAAAGCTTGTACATGATTCATCTTAGTTGTTGAAAAGTAGCCCTGTTCCCTATTGGAAATGTGTTCCAGTCCATGGGCCTTGGTGGTTCCACTTCAGAATTCATTTTTGCAGCGAGTCCCTGTCTCTTGCATAACTGCATTGATCTGCTCCTTAGCTAATGTTGTGTTCATGACCTGTTGACTTGTTCAAAAACATCTTGAGCATGGACTGAGGGGGTTGGTGTGTATTGAGAACTTTTCTGCTTAGACCAGTAGCTCTAAGTATTTGGCATTTATCAAAGCTGTTGAAACTTGCAAAACTGGAGGAAGATTTTCTTAAAAGTGCTGTTGAAGGAGTCGTGATTAAAGAATCAAGACAGGATAAAGG
The DNA here is from genome assembly GCA_013397555.1 of Urocynchramus pylzowi. Lineage (NCBI taxonomy): Eukaryota > Metazoa > Chordata > Aves > Passeriformes > Fringillidae > Urocynchramus > Urocynchramus pylzowi. The sequence goes on from VZRH01004939.1 coordinate 461,977, forward strand.
AAGTCGGTGTGTATGATGCTGGTGGTAGTCTTTGATCAGGGATTAAGCCTTGTAAATAAACAGAAGATAATCCTATTTTATTGCCCTGTTTTGTAAGGATTTGGTTTTCTTTTGCTGAAAATGTGCAGCAAGGTGCTGGTTTTACCTGTTTAAGTTCTGAGAAATTAGACCTCAAACATTTCACTTGCGTGACATCCAATACCAGATTGCTTCTCTTGGATTTGGAATGGCTCCCAAGTGAAAGTGTCTCAATGAAATGAGTTTTTATTTAATAATTTTCCCAGTTTATAGGCTGAATCAATGTTGTGTCAATGCAGTCAGCATCAACTGGCTAGCTTGGGTGGGTCACCTTACTTTTGTGGGGTTTCCTTTCTGGAAGAGACAGCCTTTCTGCTTGTCTTTGTTCATAAAGGTAACAAGGAGTTTTGGGAGGATGTGGAAGTGTGTATTACTTGTGATTTTGTATATTTTTGGGAAGTTTGTCAGGAAAGTCATATGCAGACAGATGAATTACAAAGAGGACTCTCTAAAAGTCAGGTGGCTTAAAAGCAGCATTCCCACCTTTTATCATTTGCTCAAAGACTGATGGAATAGGTATGTGAGAATTTTTGCTTTTATATGGAGAAATTAAATATTTAGCCCTCATAGTTTAAAAAGAAAAGAAAAAAAAAAAAAAAAGGCGGGGAGGGAAATTAAAAAGAAAAAGAGCCCAGGCTCAAGAATCAGAAGAAAGTGTAAAGTAAATAGGTTTTCCTGGTTAGACCCTGTAAAGCTTTTGCAAGTGCAGTAGCAAAAAAAATTGTGTGTGTCATTTGTTTTGACACTCCTTTTCCCCTGCACTTGTGCTTGATACTAGTGATATTCTTGGAAGTTCCTGGGGAGAGCTGCAAGGGAAGTACAGGTGACAAGGACACCATTGAGATGGTGTTACCCAGTAATACTATAGGGGACTTAATTTAGCTGAAAAGTGCTCTTGTCTCAAGGAGTTAAAATTATGTCTGGAGCTGAAAACTTCAAGGTTTTAACCAGAACAAGTAGATTAAGGCCAGCAGAGCAGAAAGAAGGTCTGGAACAGTAATAGTTGTGTTTAGCTCTGAAAAACAGCTCCTCCAGAAGGTTATTCAAATAGTTCATCTGCAGCTAAAGGTAAAGTCAGGCAGTATGGGAAGAGAAGGGGAGTGTCAGGGATGCACATGCCAGCAGTGTGGGATTCACTGGCAGCAGAGGGCAGCCACATCCAGCGCCGGGCCGCCGGCAGGATCCATCCTGCCTGAGCTGAGCCTGCACTCACAGGCTGGGAGTGTCGCTCCAGCTCTGGGATTTGAAACGCTGTAGGCTGGTAGAATGCATGCTGCTTCTTGAAATCTAAAAATAGAAACACTGGGGGTTTTAGAAAATTGGATTTCATCAAAATTGCAGAACTCTGTTAATTATTTTCATGTTAATTTATGACTTTTTTTGGAGAACTACACACAAGTTTAAATTTGATCACCTTAATATTTGAGAGAGACCTTGAATAAATTCAGGTCTCTTTAAAATCTGTATGGAATGCAGAATGTGTATTAGAGTAATTTCTCTTATGTACATAAGCAATTGGAAACCGTGGAGAAAATAGAAAAAGGTAAAAATTAGAATTTCACCTTGAAAGGGTACTTTCAAGCCTCTGAATTTGAAAGTAAGTGAAGGTCATAGTAATTTCTTATTTGAATTCTACAGTAATATATACTGTTTTCCTAAATATTCTTTATTGTGTCTCTAATGCTGACGGCGAAACCCACCTTATAATGAGGTTTTTGCTACTGAATAATGAAAGCTCTACATGAGGCTGTATTTGTCTTCTTTCTTTTCTCCTCTGGTTATTTTAAGAAAGTAAACAGCTTGGATGATAGAAAAGCATGGTGGAATTGGAAAATGATGAGTATCAAGGTGGCTCTAGTGATCCCTCTAGTGGAAAGTCTTCCAATAGTGATTCACCATGTGCATTCACCATGTGCATTCATTTGAGCAGCCAGGAAAGAAAGCTTTAAAGATCTGGATCTTTCTTCATCATCTTTCAGAGTACTAAGTTGCTTCACCAATTTGCTGTATCTTTGATTTGCTCTTTTTGATTCTTGCCAGGTACCCTTGGCCTTGGCACCTTAATTTGATTGGAAAGGTGGAGGGAAGCAGCAGGGAAAAGAAAGAGGATAGAAAAGAGCTTTGCTCTGCGTGTGTGAATTAGCCATCAGGTCATGCCTGACAGCCATTTGGGATTCCTTGTGTTCCAGAGGGAGTGATGCTTTTGTTGAACAATGTATCTCCTCTGCACAATTAATTGAAAACATCCTCCTGAGCACAGGTACAGGTTCATGCCTGAAAGGACTATTGTTAAAATGTGAGTGAAAGAATTATTTGCAGCTAGTAACATTCAGTAATGAAGCTTACCTAGTGGAACTAATAAATGGAGAAATAATGTCTGAAAAGCAAAAATCATACTGGGTTACTAAATTTCACATTTCCCATGTGACTGGAATTTCAGCAAAACTGCAATTTCTCAAAGCAAAGTCAGATTCCAATTTTGGACTCAGGCTGAAAGCAGAGATAATAAGTATGTTGCAGTATTTAGGTAAAAGCTCATGTTTAAGGAAAGCAGAATTAGGAGTTCAGGGAACACCTGTGCTTGTAAACAAGATGTTTTGGTTACAAAATAGTGTCTTACTTTGAGCCACTACATTTTGCTGTCTCTAAGCAGCATTATCCCAGCAATAGAAGAATTGGTGAAGAGTGGAAAGGGGGAGGGTGTTGGACAAAGAATCCCCCAGAGCAGGTGAGGACATGGTACACTGATTCACTGGTACTTTTTTCATCATTTCCTCTAGAGGTACAGGAATGTGCTCCCTCATCCTGTCTCTCCTCAGCTAATAATGGCTTTGTTTTCCTCTGACTGACAGCTGCACTGTATTTCGTTTCTAAATTAGGAGCTAGATAAGATTTCATGGCAGTCTTCTCAACTGATGGCCATGCCCTTGGGTGTCACACTTGTCATCATGTAGCCATGATACTGTGTGGCTTATAAAAACAAACCAATGCCATGAATATTTAAAGCAAATGGTTTGGGTTTTGTTTTGTTTTGTTTTTTTGTTTTTTTTTTTTTTTTAATCAGAGATCTGGTTTTTGTTGACTTCTGCTGTGTTATCCCGTAAAAAGGGTGATTTTCCAGAACCAGTAGAAAGCTGAAGAAATCCTGTTCAATGCAGAATTATCAGTCTTCTGTATTCAGTATTCTTTCATGAAGAAAGATATAATGATCTTATATTTCTTGACTTTAAGCTGCCAGTGTAATTGATTCCTCTAGGAGGGAGTATTCCAATAATTTGTGTTTATGAGTATGAAACACTGCAAATTCTAATTATTTTTTTTCCAAGTAGGAGAAAAACAAAAGACTAAGTTTTTTTTCCATTATGATATTTGCAGCATTCAGACTGGTTTAAGAGGAGGGGACATTAACACCAAATTACTGTGGCATCTTACCACCTTTTGAGTTCTACAAAGCAGATTGCCAGAGTGTTTTTTTTTTTACAAAGGTAGTGGTACATCCCATTAATAACAATAGCCTACATAAATTGTGGTGAGAAAAGCAAAGGGTTTGAATTGCTTAACACACATTCAGGCTTGCAGAAGTTTTGTGACTTCCATCAGAATAAAAATAAGACTTCACAATATAATGAATTCAGAGGAGTTTAAGAATAGCCAGCAGTGAAGGGGTTAGGATGTTCACGTGATCTGTGAGACTGGGTTGGATGGGGACCAGCCTTCTCCTGAGGTAGTGCTTCAGCAAATGTGGGAATTCATGTGCAGTCTTGGACCTCAGGGGTTCTGTGGTTTGGGTTTTTTTTTTTTTTTTTTTTTAAAAATGTGATTTAA
>VZRH01004939.1:465930-505206 GCA_013397555.1 Urocynchramus pylzowi
TTGGGCCGAAGGGTTTTGGTTGTTTGGGTTTTTTTTTTTTTTTTTTGTAAAAATGTGATTACAGTGTAGGTGCTCTTATGCAAAAAGAACAGTGTTCTTCCGCCTCAATATATATTGTAGAAAGTGACTTCATGCCATTAACCTCAGGAGCTAAGCTGTGATTAAAGCTGTGACTGTTTAAAGCAAAACACTTGTGCCATAATTGAATACACAATGATAGGCTGATTTTCTTTGTTGCATTGAAATAAAAAATAAGTGCATAGGGCTGGAGATGGAAATTTGCTTTTTTGTCTTGGGAAACATTCAGGAAAGGTTTGCAAGATGATGAAAGGTAAAAATTATAAAATCTGTTTGCTCTATAAGCTTAAGCTGTGTATGGAAGAAACTGGTCTAGGGATTTCTTTTGAGAGAAAAATACATGGAGCCAAGTGTGGTGCTAAAACCAAAACTATTCAGTAATGTTCTATTCCTCATCACTGTTTTTTTCATAAAATAACTAGCATGAAACTGGCATGGGAACTAGTTTTATAAATATTTCTCATGAAGTTGTATGAGAAGTGAAGCTCTTGAAACTTGTGATTAAAAAAAAAAAAAGGAGGGAAGCACTGGCTATACAAAAACTCTCTCCTTATCAATTAACAAGTAAATATTAATAATTTGAAGAGTATATTTTTTCTATAAGATCTTCTGGGATTTGTTGTAGCAGTGGGAGTCCAGTTTTCTGTAAGAACCACTGTGAGCTGAAGGTATACAGCATCAGTTGACTGGTCTCTCTTTTTTTCTGCCTAAAAGTCAAATTTAGGCTTTTATGAGGACAGAATGCAAAAATGAAAAAGATGATGTTTTTAAATAACCACCTTGTCATTACTGCTTTCTGGGGTATGTGGGATTTGGTGTGTCTTTACTACTCTACTAGCATATGTAACTGTGGTAAAATAAAAGACAATCAGTGGTAAAATAAATACCAATATTCCAGCTGCAGTATTTCTGGAAGGATATGTGTTTAAAAATTAAAAATAAAAAAGTATAGCTTGCCCTCTGTAGAGATACACAAATGCAAAAACTGGACAACAGCACTGACTATGGTCTAGTTAGATATTAATAGGAAGCAGTGTCAGGGTTCCACAAAGACTTTTGCACATGTGCTTTAAATGTGTGGAATCTACATATTTGCTACCCTCCAGGAATTCAGGAACAAATTAAATTTGGGCTCTCTGTTACCTGTATATGTATGGTGGCAGGGCATCTTCCATGATACTCAATACTAATTCTTATTAGGGCCATCAGTTTTACTTACATAAATGCATCTTACTTCCTATGCTTTCAGGTCACCATCCTCTTTCTGTAGAACAAAGTTTAAAAATGCTGGTTTAAATCTCTCCAGGACTCCATTGCAAATATTCAGTTGCCAGAGCTTCAATAGGAATAACTTAAATATTTCAGATAGTGGGAAAGTCAATGTTACTAGTTCAGTCATCTTCCTGCAGAAGGAGGAAAAATACAGTAGATGCATAATACTGCTCTTACCGACAGACTGAATTTGTAATGTAGTCTAAAATCACGTGTTGTACCATGTATGAAATGCAGTAATGCTTTATGTGTATGCACTGATATCCCACAGTGTATGCTTTTTATTTATTTATTTATTAAATTTAGACACTGAAATAAAAAAAAATCTGTAAGTGGGCCCTGTTCTTTGCTGTTTTGAGCAGTTGCGAATAAGGAAGTAGAAAATTCTTAGTGTTCAGGAAGTGTTCATTCCCTTTGCTGTCACTTTACAAAAATAAACTTGTAAAGGGATTGCAGCAGCTAAAGAATCAGTAATGAATAATAGATTCTTCTTTCCCCAGTCTCTAACATCTACATGTAGTGAGCATATCAGTGCCTTGAAGACCACAATTTATGTTTTGCTTCTCTACATTGTAGCCTTCTTTTCATCAAGCCTTGGGAAATGTGGCAGCTTCTGCCTTCTGCTGGTGGAGTTCTCTCTCTGTCAGGTTGATTAGGCCTGTCCTTCACTGGGTGGGATTTTACTGTTGCCCCGTTCATCTGTTAACACACGTTCTCCTGGAAAGCTATATTGGCAGGGAATGTTAAATTATCTGTATCCTACTTTAAAAAGGTGAGGAAAATGGTTTTGTCAGCAGCTTAATTTATACTTAAATCTTTGTGACTGTATTGAATTCTGCAATAAGCTTTAACCAGGGACAACATATACAACAATACTACTGCTACTACTAATATAATGCTTAATATTCTGTGGTGGTCAGGTTTTTTTTTCACTCACTGATTGTCCAACATTCTCTATTTTAACTGATGTTCATAATGTCTTTCTTCCACAGCTGTGATAATGTTGACAGTCACTTATTAAGCTTTTCCTCCTAGAAACAGCTTCTGGTTGTACATCTCAATGTTCTGAGCTGTTTTTGTGTTGGCTGTAGCTTAACTGCCAGTCATTCAAAGTAATTTTTATTCTCTGTCTTCTCACTAATGTGAAATATGTTTTCTAATATGCATTAATTTGTCATGTAAAACTGAACTTTCATTGTTTTCTTAGTGAAAGTTATGGTTCAGTTTAGTTCCTATTTGGAAGGATCATTTAGTTTTTTAATCAGTAAAATCCAAATTAGAGTTGAGCATGTTTTAATATGTTTTCCTTTCCCTCTGAAATACTTCCTGAGAGATATACAATTCTAGCATAAGGAATTATCAATGTCGTGTATTTTGACTGAAGTTGATGGGGAAATTACATTTATATGGCTACTGCATGCAATGTAAACCAACTTACTTCTTGTTTTTGTAGATATTCAAGAAGTTTGTTTAGGTTTCATGCTCTGTCCTGGATTTGCTTTGTGCCCTTGTATATAAATAGCTTCCTTTGTTTGCTACTTTACTTCTCTTTGTAAAATGGAAGACCTGTAGCAGGGTATCAGGAGAAATATATAGAATATTCTTAATTGCCTTAATGCTTTTATTATTGGAGTGAAACACAAGCATGCTGCCTGTGGTATCAGTCTGCTACTAGTATCTGAAATGATAGCCAGAACAGAAATTTAATATGTTATATAAATTATATATATTTCCATCCAATATCTGATACTAGAGTGAGATGTTTACGATGAACAGAGAGCATTTATTTGCAGACATGGTGTGCCACTCGTGCTCTTTCCTTCACCTAGGTAGTGTACCTTCCCTTCATAGGTGACTGATTCTTTGTGGCTTTAACCAGAACTGAGTGATCAAAGCCAGGCTTGTTAGTCTAAAAATTGTGCAAGTTAGTTCACCAAGCGTTGCAAGTGTTAAGCACACACACCAATTAAAAAAATGTTCTAGACAACAATTTCAGATTTTTGAAAGTTGAATAGGTTGGGTACTTTGCTCTAGCTGAAATTATAATTTCTTTCCTGTGAACATGTGTGTTGGTGGGTATCAGTCTGATTGAAACAGAGTACCAGTAAACTTGTTTTCCTGCTTTCAGAAACCTCTCAAGAAAATAATTTAATTTAACATGGTATTTTGCTTTGTACTTGAGCAATTTGTTTATTTTTTATTAAAAGACAGTCTATTTAAAAACTTGAAATGCGCTCCTATCTGCAAATGATGCAAGCATCATTAAGCTCCATTAAAATAATTCTCTTTAGAATAAGTCTTCAAAACAACTGAAAATGGAAGCAGCAGAAGATACTGATTAGTGCAGTGTTTGAGTGTGTCTGTAAACCAATATATCCTTTTGTGCTGGAAAAGCATGGTTTTAGTTGTGGATGATGTCCTCTGCTAGGTTTGTGTAGAGCCATTTGGAAGATGCCTGTGCTGCTAAACAAAAGCCTACCTCAGTCTCCTTGAAGGATAATAAATTACATCCACAAGCAGCAGGTAAATTGCCTGCTAGATTACCTTGTGTCTGTGCTGATCCTTGATACTGTAGACAGTAAGAGCCCACTGATTGTGCCCAGGCTGATTGCAGCTGAGGAAAGAATTGCTGTGCTACTGCTTGCTTTGATGTCTGCCTGGTCCTCCCTCCACACATGAGCTGCTTCTACCAAGCTTGGAGGTAGCTAGGCTAAAATTGGTCCAGTAGGAGCTTGGTATGCCAAACAGGGAAAATTGTGCAGAATTTGTCCATAAAGAGATGGAGTAAGGTATTCCCTCAGTGTCCTGCATAGGTTTCCCCTCAGTTACAAATGAGAACAAAATGTGGAGAAACAGAGTAGGACACTAGTTCAGTTGTACAGGGAAGAAATGTAAGGGAGGAATATCATAAGGACTGAAGAAAATGCAGAAGTGTGGTGAGGTCTGAAAAGTTCACCCTCTTCTCTGGTTTAGTCTTACATATGCAAAAGGGAAGGGAGAGCAGCAGGTGGGTGTTTGGGAACTGAAGAGTGGAAAAGAGTCCAGACAGACATCAAGATACTGTTTGTGTATGGACAATGTTTTGGAAGAATGCTCCTATCACTCATGCTCTTGTGGTGTCAGGCCAGCCAGCTCCAAATTGTGCTTGGCCTAAACCCAGTACAGGAATAGCATAAGTGCCCAGCTCTCTATGAAAATCTGCTTTGGAAAAATTGTATTAACTCCTGAATCACAGTTTCCTTGGAGGCTCATGGTCTCAGACTTGAAGAGGTCTAAAATATTTTCGCGTCATGCATCTTGCTGTTACGGTACCTGATGAGATTTAGAAGCAGCTGGAATTTGTCCCATGCTGCATCTCTCTTCACTTTATGGTTTGCAGCAAACCATAGGGGTTTAGAGCAGGGCTAATGCCAGTTTAGTCTTTCTTTTAAGTTTCGTTATGCTGAAAAACACTGTAATTTTTCTAGTCAGATTTTTTATTTAGTTTTTTTTTCCCTGTTTTGTGTTTTCCATCACTGGCACCAACCAACAGAATGTAGAACCAAGTTGATCACTGCTCATACGATGCAAGACATCGAAACACCACTGGCTTAAGGAGGTCAGATATTATTAGAATATGTTAGTGGCTCCTACAGCAAATTAATGAGAGCACATAGAATAAAAATTGCAAATAATTGCTGATTAACCAGAACACCAATAATGACTAAGGATGTCTGTGTAATAGTAAACAATATTTTGGTAGGTCAGACGAGTGCCAGGTTCCAGTGGTCACCTCCATAAAACAGAAGATGGGGACTGGGAATGGAGTGATGATGAAATGGATGAGAAGAGTGAGGAAGGCAAAGCTGCTATTTCTCAGGAAAAGGTATCTTGTGTTTGTGCCAAGACATTTATACTCTAAAAGACATTCTGTCTTTATGTTAATTGTTAGTATTTCTGGACCTTTATTGCATAAAGCTGCATAACTCATATCTCACTGCATTTGTTTTCCAGTCACGAAGACTAAAAGAGGAGGAGAACGCAGAGGTAAAAATGTCTTTATCATTTTCTTTTTTCCTCCAAGCTTTTGAGTAAAGGAATTTCTTTTTCATGTCTGCTGTTAAAAATGTGAATTGAGGTGGGAGTATTGTTCTGCAGCCTTGTATGGCAAGTGCTTGTGAGGATAGAGCTGTTATGCCGTTGTGCCTGTAACAATGAACTTCAGCACACAGTGGATAGGATGGATAGGAATTCAGAAGTCACGTTATGTTTGTGCCCAGGAGAATTATGAGGATAGGTAATTTGGCTGTTTTTAATGAATCTTTGTAACTAGATCACACTAATTGCTGTCTCTAAGGGTAATGAAGGCTGCATTGGAGTAGCCAGAACATCTCTAAATAAATTTTCCTTCTTAGTATCTATATCATGACATGTAGCTTATAATTAAAATATTTCCTTCCAAACACAGTAAAATAGTTCAGTACTGAGGCATATTAGATTAATTCAGAAGAATAAAATACTAAATAGAATTTCATGGCCCTGTGCTAAGTGTGGGAAGCATTGCTGCTAGAATCAATTGTTTAATAGGATTACGGCTTACAGGTATTTGAAAATGTCTGTTCCTTGGGTGGGTGACCCTTGCCACTTGGTCTGCAGTTTTAGATTTTCTGATTTTCATGGGTGTCAGAGAAATCGTCTAAAAGCCTAGCACCTTCCTGCCAGATTTAGTCCTGTTAGCTCCTGTGATGACCCCAGTGATTGCAGACCTAATTTACACAGCTCTTCAGCATCTCAGATATTTTATGTAAGCAGGGTACAAAAAAAGGACTTTCACCACACAGTCTTAGTCTTACTGTCTTAAATGTTGAGAGTTCTACTTGTGACCTGGTTTATACAGGTAATTCATAATAAAAAAGTTGCTTAGTTTATGAAAGAGAAAAAACCCTCTGCTTGAAGTTTTCTGTTGATTTTTTTGTTTCCTGAAATGCTCTAGAAGATAACTCAGAACTAAGACTAGTGCATCTTGTCACTATTGGTGTATGCCTCTTGGGTCTTTGGGATCCACATTCCTATATACTGGCATAACATGTCTCTTGAAGGTGCAGAAATAATAGTAGCTTATATGAATGGAAGGAATTTAACTGAAGCAGAGAAAACACCGCTCTCATTTTAGTGATTGTGAAAAAGAATTTTCCAAAAATCCAATAATGTTTGGTGAAAATACACAGATAATAAAATACAGATCTTGTGTACCTTTTTTGAAAGTACCTTTGATATGGAAAACTGTTAAAAAAAAGTCAAAATTTGTGATGCAAGTCTTTATTTTGGGAAAGGGCTTCTGAACCCTTTGTAACTTCTGAACAGACTGTTCTGTGACTGGTGACAAAATGCCAAGTTGGGTATGAAATCATAGCAGGATAGAGGAGTCTGGTGCATTCTGTATATTGGATACACTTTTGCTTGAGACTTCATACAGACTTTAGTTGAGAGCTGGGAGGATATCACAGTGTGAGGGAGGAGTGATAAGGTGAAAGATATCAGTGTTCCTGATTTTTCTCAGTGGAAGACATCCTCTGAGCTTGATACCTGCTTTGATGTGCTGCTAGTTCCTTGCATATGGGTAGATGTAAGACTTCCTTAAAAAAAAACCCTGTTACACAAAAATAATATGAGTAGCAGTTTGGAATTCTTACTGTGTGCATATTATTCAATAGGTAATTGCTGCTTTGGTGCAAGGTGGATTATAAGCTCCAACACTCAGTGCTTTAATGCAGGCCTTGTTTATTACTTGTTTCTCTGTAATGGAAATATTTGAATTTTACTGGTATCAGATATATTATAGGCTGTGTACTAAAAATCTTTAAAGGGTTTCTGAGAGTTAGAGAATGTGTTAAATATTCTGTGCTAACTTCGAACTGTTAGCATGCAAAGTTTTTTTGTGATTTTTTTTTTCCTTTGGCATCCTTTACAAGACTTTTTGCTTTTTTCTCTAATAGTCTCAGCCTGCTGTTAGTGAGGAATACAGTGAAGTTCCATGTGCGGTGAATCTTGTCTTAAGATTAAGGTAAAAGATCCTTCTATTTATTTAGCTGTATTATCTTGATCTCCCTCATTACTTTCATAATATTAACATAAAATCAGTGCTGAAGTATATAATCTCCCAGTATGACCAGTATGAATAGTGTTTCTGTGACTAATTGCTGTCTTTTAATTGCTTACTGAAATAGTGTAAAATGAAAAGCAGAATATGAATGTGTCTTCAGGCTAAGTGTACCCTTCATTAAGTATTTTCTTTCTTTTTTTCCTTATAATGCAGAATCACAGTGAGAAGTTTTTAATGAGTTTCTTTCACACTTCAGCAGTCAGCTTCTGACAGAAATAAACCATAGCTGTATTACAAGTTGCCTACTCAAAATGTTTTTCACTGGCAAGTTTGATCAGCCACTGTGGAGAGGAGATGGGTATTTTAGAAAATGGATACAAACATGTTGTCTGACTTAAATTTTTACTTAGTTGAAGTTAGTCAGATTACCTTTAATTAAAATTAGGTTATAACTAAGGTTTGAATTGCTTAATTATGCAGTCTAGTTCTTGGATAAAACTATTTCTTCATATGAAACTTTGATAGCTTTTTATGTGTATGATAGCTTTTTTATGTTCTTTCTTTGAAAAGCTTATTACCACTCACTTTAAAACTTGCTTATGTCCAGTTTGTGTTGACAGGATATCTATGTGAGGTTGTAAATTCCTAATTATTGCTATGGAGAAAAGTTAAGTGTTACTGGTTTTTATGCTAACAAAAAGATGAGAAGTCAAAAATAATTAGAAAATTACAACTAGTATGTTAGAAACAAATAGCAGATTGATGCATAACAAGTAGCTTTAAAACAGTAACATCAAAAATTGTTAGTGTCCTGGTTCCACTGTTTGTAATCGGAAAAATAACCAATTACACAGAATGAGTGCCAACTTTCAAAATCTATTTTCTTCCCTTTTCTTTGACTACTTTTCTAGTGGCAGCTGCAAAAAAAATTGCATGGCTGCCAAAGGTTGTGTACAAAAGAGAGGATTAATGAATTTTATTGTGGGGATAGGAAAGACTTAGAGATTATTTGGAGTCATTTTAGTTGCCCAATTTACATAACTGCCCAGTTATGCTATCAATATTCTTTTTCATCTCTCTGCTGGCATGTAGATGAAACCATTTACAAACAGACCAATTTGTACTGCTGAGTGGATGTATCAGTGAGGTGCTTTGGGTGTCTATAAATTATCATGAAACCCAGGGAGTGATTAGCTTCTTACCCAGTTATTTGCAGTGTTGGCATCTTCAGAGGGCAAACATTTTAGACCTGCAAGTATAGTGAAACATCAGGGATTATGCTTTCAGTTTTTTGCAGCTTTTAAGCCAGAAGTGAAGGGGGACTGATCTGGGAGGCTTGAGTTTCCAAGCTTTTACTTGCGCAATGAACTTCTGTTCTTTTTAAGGATCCTCTTTAATTCATGGCTGGAAAAAATTCCCTCTCCCTACTTTCCCTAAAAGCAAGTCTGTAGTAATGAGGTTAATTTCTTATATTTATGAACATATAGATGGTTATTGGTAGAGAGGGAAGAAATAGGAATTTCTGTTTTAGGAATCAGAAAGTTTCCCTTAAACAGAAAAATAATAGTCAAGAAAAGCAGATACGCTCTTGAGCCTGGGAACACTCTTGGCAGTATTGAAAAACCAAAAATCTGATGTGTAATTTTGCAGAGTTTTGTTAATTTAACTGTCCTGCTTTTGAGGGAAGAATGCTCTGTGGTGCAAACTTCTGTCCCATGTGAGCTCTGCCTGTGTCTGGTCTCAGTGGTAGGAGGGGGGCAGAGTTATAAATCTTGGCACAGGCTTTGCTTCTGCTGGCAGCCTGAGCATGTGAGTAGGGTCAGAGCTAGCACATGAGCAGAGTGTGTGTGTGTGTTTGGGGGGAGTGAAAGGCTGATTTGACCACGAGGGCTACAAGCTGCCTACATCTCTGCCCAGCAGAGTAGATTCTGAGACAGTATTTTGAATTTATTTATATTTGCTAATTTAAAGGCAAGGGTTATTTTGCTTATGGAACATTCACCAAAGCTCAGGCAGCCCCTGGCTGACTATAGATAGTGTCTTTAGGAAGGTACCTTTGGTAGCACTTGATTTGTGCTTCCTGTGCACAACTTGTGCATAACTTCCTTCCTTGTGTTCACTGTTGACCCTCTTTGCTGTTGAGACTTTGTCATGGAAGTTGATGCAAACATTTAGAGCTTTTTGAGCAAAAACCATTTAGTGTGAGGGTTAGGAGTGTGGACCATAAGGTTTAAAGAGCAGTGCCTGGGGATTTGGGACAGGGCAAAGGGTAAGGAGATGGGCAACCTTAAAAAGGAACAAGGGGTGGGCAGAAAGAAAGTGCTCCTCTGCTTTGTTCTTTTTTCCTCTTCTACAATGAGGCTACACTGTGACAGCCCACCACATTTTAGATGATAGCTTGCATTTTTTTTCCTAGCAGTATGTTCCAGAACAAGGTTAATAGTACCCATAAAAATTAAAAATTACTTTCATGAAGGAGGAATTCTGGCAGAAGAATCAATGCATTTAAGTAATTCTTTACCTGGATGGTCAGGTTCTATTATTTTTTCCCAGTCACAGCAGGCTTGGACTCTTTCGGTAATTCAGTAGGGTGTGCTAAATTAACACCATCCTCTGTTTACTGCAAATGCCTTGTTGTGGATCAGAAACACAACCTACAGTCCGAAATAGTCTTTGAAGGGATTAATCCCATGGTACTCTTTATACAAATGGTGGTATTTAACTCCCTTACTCGAGTTGAAAACCATCCAGACTAACTGATTTATCTGTCCTTACCTTGTATTTAATACCTTTCTGTTTTCATAGTTTTCTTAGTGTGAGCTAACTTCTCAAAAAATTCTCTACTGTCAGGGTTACTTAATTGTCTGGAGACAGCAATTTCCAATTTTTTTTCTGTCTTTTGCGGTATTGTATCCTGGAGTACATTGCCCCAAAAGGGAAATTATCAGCAGGTTGTTTTAGGTAATTCCATGCAAAGCTCTTGAAAGGCTCTGGTATTAAATGCTCAATACGGGCCATTAGTGTTTTAAAGCTCAAATGTAGTTAAGAGACTGTGCTTCAATTTTGCAGTGAACTGAAAATACTGGTTCTCACTGGCTGGGTCTGTTACCACAGTGTGTAACTCTGACCCAGCCTGAGCAATTGCCACTTTGAAATGCCGATGCTTCTGTACCCGCACCCTCAAGAGGAAGTGGTATTTGATAGTAGGGAGGAATGAAATCTGTAATCCAAATTTTTTCCAGTAAGGCTGTGAACACTGCCTGTCTCAGCAGCAGACCTTGGCAGGAATTCTGCAAAGAGGGGCCGAAGGCAATTGTCTGTGATTTAGTCCTCCAACAGGACTGTTCACAGCACCAGGAAAAGGAAGTGGGGAGGAATTACCACCCTGGATTTGAAATTTCCAATCTAACTACCAAGCTGTTGCAGTTACAGATTTAGGAAGGTCACTATTAGAGGGTTTGACTACTTGGATTAATAACAGAGATATTTCATGTTAAATTAGGAGACTTGTTAATGGTTAATAGTAAAGAATTGCAAATTATCTGAAGCAATCTAAGATGGTTAAATTAGCTCCTATGACAGGAAGATAATTTATTGACAGTAATTTGGAATGTCCCAGGACCTAATTTAATACAGTTCCTGCACATTAGGTGAATTAAGCCTGTGGAAGAATAAAAGGGGCAAATGGAAATGTTTTACTGGCAAATGGGATATTTCTGTTATTGCATATCTTATTTTAAATAAAGTATAGAGAAAATGCCAGGGCAGAATTGCCTGTAATGTCACTCTATTGTTTACATGTAAATGTTTGTGTGTATATATAATAGAAAAGCATTTCCTCTGCTAATGTAGGTAGAAACTGTGGAATTTGATGAGTCCTGAGAACTATACCTCCTGGGGATCTGGATGGACACAAGTCCAAGGAGTAGCTGGCAGCAGTTGCTGCAGCAGCAGAGTTGTCAGGACTTGAGTCAAATGTGATTTCCTGTGTGTACCAGGACACAGACAATGAGGTATCACTCACTAGTCTGAGCTGAAGTGCTGATCTTCCTGCTTTTATGTTGGCCTGGTTTTTTGACCTCTTTCTTACAAAATTAATTACATGTAAAGTCATAAGAAAAATGCACTTGGCTGGTGGTACCTGGTAGAGCTACTCCTATATTGGTTAATATCTAAGTTTAAAGCTTATATTTATAAGAATAAAACCCCAAGAAATATGAACAAGCAAACCCCAAAATCTGTTCTGGCTAGGGCAGAATGAGTTTGATAATTGGCTTAGTACCATAAATCAAAGTTCACAATTCTCATTCTGTTTAAAATATTTTTGTAGGTTTTTTTTGGTATGTTAAGCAAAAACTTCCATCATTTCAATCTCTTTTGTAAGAAGTGGGGCTAATGTATATCTTTTCACCACCATTTTTGCTATTGAAGTAGCTTCTGTTATGAAGTCTATTTAATGACAAAATCCACAAACTCCCAGCTGTGGAGTAGATTTACAACTGTAAAGTAACAGAACTTCTGTATGGTCTGGGAATTGATCCAGTTACAAACATCATAAACAAAAACATTTGTATGATTCTTGAAGTAAATGTACCTGTGATTACAGCATTGAGCTTTCTTTTGTCACCGCATCTAAGGGGTTTGTCCTGGGAATCAGGGAGGTGTGGGGATGTGATTACTGAACTGAATTTTATTTTCACAGTATGGAGATTTCATTTAAATACCCTGTATAACCATGATTAAATCATGGCTGAAATCAGTAAGCAGGAACCTTTGATTAAACTATTGATTTTAACCCTGCTTTTTCTTTTTACATATATTATTTCCTTCAAAGCTTGCTCCTTAAACATGGTAAATTATGTATTTCTTATTCACTACTTAAAGATGTTTTTATGCCTTGCTGTATTTTTATTGAAAGTAATTTAAAAATTGAAAAATTTACTTTAATTATGACCCAGATAATCCTGTATGCAATTGCTATACCATCACTCATTTATAGAGAAACAGTATATTTTTTTTTATCAAAACAATGTAAAATTTGTAATTACTGAGTCAAGGACTCAATATATTTTTTCTGCTTATTGAATTTAAATTATCAAGAAGATTTTTATATCTAAATATTTAGATGGAAAGGAATTAGGCTTTTAACCTGCATGGCTGAGGTTGTAAATTATGCAGGCAATTGTATTTGGGGATGTTGATTATACTGAAAATCTAAAATCATTAGAACTTTTTATTTCATTCTGTCTTTTTTTGGGTACTATTTGCAAAAGAAAAAAAAAGAGGAGAAATAAAAAATAACAAGGAAACCTAAGTACCACCCCCAACCTTCTTTATGTTAAAGGAAATAATTTAAAGCTTGAATTGATGTCAGTGTTAAAAATCATTTTATTTGATTATTAATGGCATGTACATTATTTGTCAACTGTAATAGGGTTTGCATTTTGATAGTTCAAAATTCAATTCTAATTAGATATTTTTCTAATACTTATAAAAGCATTTATTTTACATTGAGAGATCACACTCTTCCATTTTCATCCATCTGCTCTAGGGATGCCTGTGAATGTGGTGGTGTAGTACATTGGGCAGGGCTGAAACCATTTGAAATAATTTGTCTCTTCCCACTTAGAGGTGTGGTTCTCCCTCTTTCCACTGGTAGGGATGTTCTGGGACTGTGTTGGGTCCCTGTAAAGCAGCCAGCTTCCAGTTGGTTGGTTTGTGACTTTTGATATTTTTGAGGGGAAGGCAAAATTTTAAATGAACTCGATTTTATTTATTTTGTTTTGCCCCACATTTGTCATTGCTCTAGTGGAGCCAGTGAATGGCCACAAGAGGTGCACTGAGACACAGGTGTTACAAGAATTTAACATAGGAGCAGACTTTGCTGGTGAAGCTGATTTACTGTAAAGAGAAAGTGTGGCAGGATAAACAGATGAAACCTTTGAAGATTTTAAAACAAAGCTTAGAGTTTTTTTTCCATTCTTCACACTCTTTTTGATAAAACAGTCAGGACCCATGACTTTTAGATGGATGATATACAGATTGTAATTTTTGTGGTGGCTCAGGTGTCTTTCTGGTTTACCTAAAAGTCTGCTTTTGTTTGATAGTAATATAGTGACAGGTGATCAGCACTGTAAAACTCTGAGCCAGTGGGATTAAAAGGATGCAGACTTGCAGGGAGTTTTTGATTCAACATGTTTAAAACTTTCTTTGATTTGGATAAAGTCAAAAGTTTCTCTGTGCCTTCCCCTCAAAGCCTGTTTTGTGCACTGGGGAATTACAAGGTTCTATTAAAAAACTCCACATACCTGTAGAACTTGTTGTAAGTCTTTTGTCTTGATTTCATAAATAAAATCATTTTTCTAGAGCTCTATTCTGAAACACCCCCAGCCTCCTGGCAATGATTGGCCTTTCACACTTTCTGATTTAAGGAACTGACATTTTGCTCCAAGCATTGTGGCTAGTTTTCAGCTCTGTACTTGAAGAATTTGTCACTGGAATAACAGGTTATAATCCCTCTTCTTGTGCACCAGGCATGCAGAAGCATACAAAGCAAGGGTTTGCTTGCTTAATCTCTAAGTTGCTTTGGTATTTCTTATCAGTCAGGCAGATGGTGTATCACTTCAGTCATGCAGCTAATACAAGTTTGACTTCCTTAAAATGTGCACTGATCAATAATATTTGGTATCAAAACATACAGAGATACATTCAGAGTGAATCAGTTAAATTACAGGCAAATCCAGAAAGGCAACTATAGCCACAGTGTGCTGTAATGTTTAACAAATTGATCAAATTATGTGCATGTCCTCCTCTCTATTATTGAAATGCTCTCTGAATACTTCCAGGTAACTGGTTTTTTTTAGCATTACTGATGTTCTCTGTACTTAATTCCAGTTCCTTCTAGGAAAAATTCCATTTTAGATCACTTCTGGTTTCTACTGAGCATTAAGATTTTACCCCATTAATAAATTCTAAGTATAATTGTGTATGCCCTTCCTTGTATTTCAAGTACTTGTTAGAAACTGATGCTTTTCAGAAGTTAAATCTTTACCACTGCTCTTAAAAACAACTTCTGTGCTACTTCAGAGTAATTTCAGAGGAAAAAACTTATGATCAATATTGCCATCTCTGCTGCAAAAAAACCTGATAGCTTTTTGCCAAAGTTATTCCTACTGCTGATGTATGAGAGCAGGTAGGAAGTGTGAATTTCAAAAAAGATGATGCAAGTGAATACTGCTTTTCACTGCCTGTGCAGTGAAATGAGTCACTGATAACTGAGGCAAAAAATATTGTTTCAGAATTTGCTGCTTGACTTAGCTGGAAATGAACATAGCAAGTCAAAAAATTGAAGGGTTTTAATGTTCTTCTGATTTAGCTTCCGGCATCAGCAAGTGCAGAAAGAGAGAAGCAGCATATTTGGATAGAGATATATTTAAAATGTCTCTAGTTCTAACACTTCTTTGTCATAATATATAGACTTGGGGCTGTAAACCAGTGGATTGAGAGAAAGGATTTAATGTATATATGTCACTTCTAAAATGTATCAGTTTTCTTGTGTTTCTTCTGTCACACATTTTTAAATTTCACTATCATTTCTCGTCCATTTCTACTGGAAGGAAAGTACTGTAGTTTCTTTTGAGTCTTAAGCAATTTGGACCTATCAGCTATGAATAGAAGTGTTGTAAAGACCCCTCCTGAGGAAGGAGCTATCAGCTGCCCTGGAGCCTTGGACAGTGCTCCTAGCTGATCTGATTGTGAACATAACAATTCCCTTGGTGGCTGATTTTTTAATGTGCACTTGCCTTTTCTGTATGGTCAGTGGCATAGAGACAGTAAATCTTTAACAGGTAACTGCTGCTGTCTCATTCCAGCAACTTAACAGCCAAATGACAATGTTTTATTTTGGCATTGGCTGTTTTCCACTCTTCAAAGCATCATTTGGCTGTGCTTTGCTGTTAGTGTTGCTGCTACCTCTTGATGTGTACTGATTAACAAGTGTTTGCAACATCTGAGGGATCTGCTCTTTACCCAAGCACATGTGATGATTAAATGGTAGTGGCATTTTTTTTGTGTATTAAATTGTTGAGTCCTATAACTTGATCATGAAACATCATATACTAAATGTATTTCCTTCTTCCAGTAATATCTATTGAGGGAGCTAAGTTGTAAACTCATGGAGTTTTTCCAGAACCACTGAGGTAAATGGTAAGGTTTTGATGAACTTAAAATAATTATTTGGGACCATATTTTATTAATACAGATAGATTTTAGTCCCATTCTTCTTGGTGGGAATCTGGAAGCAGAAGAGAATTCAAACATATCTTTTGCTCTTACCAAAAGTTAGCAGCAATGCCTTTTTGTTTAATTTAGAATTGACCTGAAGTAATTAAAAGTAAGTAGAGTAGAGCCATCTCCACAGTGCTGAACAGGCATGATCTGCTCTTGATAGTATGGTAATTTCTAATGGAGGAGCCTGGGTATTGATTAGTAAATGACAGCTAAGCATGAAAATGTTGGAAATAAAGGGGTTTACACAAGCATGTGGTGAATCCTCAGGAGGCTAATGCTTCTTTACAAATGCTCTGTTCTGTTGTGTTTATATGATCCTACAGAAGCCTTTGAGTTCCGATTCACAAAATTACATTAATAAACACAAATTCCTCTTATTCCTGCTTTGGTTCATCTGTGTGCATAGTATCATGACTTGAGAAGTCAAGAAAGTGGGGGCAGAAGCAGGAGAAAATGAACTGGGATTTCTGTTGAGGTAGGAGAGGATTCTCTCTAGCTCTGCCCTAGATTAATAGCTAAATTCCACAGCTGAAGCATGAGAAGATTGTAAGGCAGAGAACATAAATGTATAGAAGACTGAGATCTGGCTAAACCTCGAATATGGGATGAATGAATATGTTTACTTGTTTGTTCCAAGATTTTATTCCCTCATCCTCTTTATAATATTGAAAGTAAAGTGCCAGTTTGTATTTCACTGTTGTGTGTATATTAACTATGTTCTGTAAACACAGCGGCAATAAAGTTTTAATTAATCAAAACTGAGATAATAAACAGGTACTAAAGATCATCAGTACAGGTATTTAATACTTAAAATTCTGCTGTTAATAAAAAACACGACACCTGTGAAATAGGCTAAGAGTGTGAAAAAAAGGCTACATAGGCTACATGGGGAACTGTGTTTATCCTGGGCTTTCTGCCTTAAGCACGTGAAAGAGAAAAATGGGTGACACTTTATTGAGAGAAGGCAGATGACCTTTTGAAATTTGAGTGACATTTGGTGAGGCCAAACATTTGTCTCTCCAGCATTTTTTCCAGCAAGAAAAAAAAATGCAAGTAAAATTACTTTTAAACAAACCTGCAAACCCCACTCTTCTGTGCCTTTCCCCCCTCAATTATATTTCTTGCATTGTATGCACTAAGATCTTGCCCCAGAGATGTAGAATGAAAATTGGATGAGTACAGCTCTAGGATGTACAAGCCACCTATCACTCTGATTAGTCCACTTCATTTTGATGTGAACTTCTGCTTTCTCTGCAGTCTGAATGAGCAAGTCATTTGAATTCTTCTGTGGTTTTAATTACAGCAACAACTGCAGTGAAGTAGTGCAAATGCCAAACAGCTCGCCCTTGCTTCTTAGGCTATGCTGTCTTGGTTTTTTCCATTCTAACTTTGCTTCCATGGTAGTTTCAATGCAATTCAAATTTTAGATGGTAGGAACATCTGTGGGTCTGAAATTTTGTACAAGTGAGATAATTGGTTTTTTGGGTTTTGTTTTTTGTTTTGGTTTTTTTTGGGTTTTTGGGGTTTTTTTTTAGCATGTGTTTTTTGTTAAAGCTGACACACTGACTTGGCCACTGTCATTAGTCCCTGGAGGTGGGAAAGCTTCTGTCCTGGTTGGAATAGGGCTTATTAGGAATATGAAGAGGGGAAAAACTGACTGATGAAGTGCCATGTGGCACCATTGTTATGGTGCTTTTCATAATAAAGTTTCTATGGTTTTGGTTAAAGATGAGCTTATTTCTGGTTCTAGAAAAGAACACATGTTTTGCATTCTGCTGTTGTCTCTTCCAGTCGTGAGTCAGCTGTGATGGCTACCATTCTGTCAGTACCTGCATTCTTGGACACTTAGCTCCCTACATCAGTCTTTGGAAACCACATGTGATGATTGAGTAGCTGAAGTCTGAAAATTGGGCAAGCAAAGCAGAGACAGAATGTGGATGTTCTTACACACATGCACACAAACACTTCTTTTGGTTTACCTTGGCTGAGAATTTTTTTTCTTACATTGGGAAGGAAGAATATAGAGTTATTTAGCTATGGTAGGATGCATCTCATCCAGGAATATAGACTCTCCCTGAGGGCTGTATGGAAGATGCTAAAGCTTGTGTGAAATAGAAGCTGATGTTTTTGGTAACTCTGCATAAGAAATGATTGATAAATTTGTGAGGGTAAAAAAGGTAGCAAAATTGAAAGAAAATCTACTGCTTGATACATAATCAAAGTATGCCAACATGTTTTAGTCCTAAAGTTTAATTCCAAGACATCTCATTTTCTTGAATGGCACTTGCATGACAGACATTCTGCTTTTAAGGACAAAAGAAATAATGACATTTAATGTCTCTAATTTAGAGCTGTAGCATTACACAAACAATTTTCTATTTTAATTCAACAACACTCATCTTTTGTCAATCATGTGGAACAGAGATAGTTGACTGTAGCAGGAATCATGCTATCATTAGGTAATTATTTGAAGGCTTTGTCTTTAAATGGAAGTGCCTGATATCTCTCTCATGTCTTATGATTTTGTCAGTATAACCATGTCAATCTGAATAGCTGCATTATTTGTTTATTTTCTAATCCTGATTTTGGTCAATATTAGCATTGTTTTGCAAATAACTTCCTTCAAAACAGAATATCTTTCTTTTATGTCCTAATGACAGGATTGTGAAAGTTTGTAGGTGAGGGGCTAAGTGGGTGGCCTTTGTGCTTTTTCTACTTCCTTGAGGAAGTGTTACTCCCTTGAAAATCAGATTTAGCAATCTTGGTGTGCACATCAGGTGTTCTGATGAAAACAAAAAAACAGTGAAGAGTTGCAGAACATACTTTCACAAAGTGGGAAGTTTTGGATTCTGAAATTACTTTGTTGGTAAGATGGCTGCCAAAATGTCTTAGCATGGCATGCTTTGGTGTCACCCTTATTCAAAACATTTGGAATTCTTCCTGTTGGAGGTGAGTGCATAATGAAAATCAACTACAAGTGAATAAAAATGCACAAAGTACTTAATATGTACTACTTTTTTTAAAAAAGATGAGGGATGGGCTGGTTTTATCCATGATAATCAAGGTATATTAGTCTGTAATGGCACAGAGCTAGAAGCACGTAAAAGGTATTATAAGAGATGGTATAAAGGTCTGAGTTGGCATTTTAAAACAGAAATAACTTTTTCACAAATGCATTTGAGAAAATAGGAACCATTAAGAAATGATGAAGAAGATAAAATTATTAATCACAAAGATACTAAGTGCCTTTTTTCCAATCCTATTTCTATATAGCAGAAATCAAGTCTGTATGCTGCTGCATGATAAGAGTGTAATGGATGTAAGTAAAAAAAAGGAACAAATGAAACACTGCTTGGAAACTCTGCCTACAAATAAATCAACAAATCCAAACAGTTGTCATCAAGGGAACTAGTAAACTAATTTGCAGTTACAGTGACATTAACTAGAACCAGAGAAGTGTCTAAAGGCTGGAAAAGAGCATGAGGAGCTTTTAAGGGAGAACTCAAGTGCATCTGCTATTTGGTGGATTATATATTGGGATACATAATTTATGGAAATGAATAAATGTCTGGCAGGTAATGGAACAATAAGCAAAAGCACTTACAGGCTTCTAGCAAATTAATCTTGCTAAACTTTTATAGTTTTGCTTTCCTGAATAGTTGTATACCATTATTGAGAAAGCAGCAGTGTTCTAAGTTCAAAACAGTTCAGAGTGTAACAATTCTCAATAGCAAAGTTGGATTGCTGAATACATATCAACCTTCAATGAATTTTCACCTTGACTAAAAGAAACAGATTTGACTCCTTAACTTTTTATTTGGGATATTTTGGAATTTGGAGACAAAGTAATGTACATGCCATGTGCATCCTGCATGAGGAAAGAATGTACCAGGAGCAACTCATCTTTCACACAGCTGTGAAAAGCTGGTAATTTTTATAAGAGTTCATAATTACTTGGTGCCTTTTTATATGGTAGATATTCTGCTTTTATGGAGGCCTGTGGAAAGATATAATTGGAGATCCTAATGTACTAGGTTTCTTGGTCATAGAATCCAAATGGTTTGGCTTAGAAGGGACCTTAAAGGTCATCTAGTTCCTACCTCCTGGTTTACCTCTACAAAGGTGTGAAAGTCTTTATTCACTTATTTTGTTTCTTCTGAAGTGTATGAAGGAAATGAGTATTTGAGTTACATCACGCATTCAGTCAGAACATTTGTTATTTAAGAATAATGCTAAATTTCTGTGCATTTCCCTCTTTTTTGGAAAGCAGTTTTTGTCAAAAGGGACCTTGGAGATAGGCCTTAAGTTGATGTTTTTTATATTATTTTTTGTTGTTGTTTGTTTTAACAGAAAGCCATCCATGTTTTTCTGAGAGAGAAAAGGGAAAAATTGACGTTCATACTAATTCTCTGTTGAATAAAGATAGACTGCAATATTCCATATAATGGCAGTAGACTTCTACAGGAGAAGTAAATGAACCTTGTAAATCTGTACCTGGCTAGCTTCATTATCTGCAGCTTTGTGTTAGTGATCTTAAACTCCTATAGCTCTTTATTTAGAGTAGAATTTTGGGAACCTGAAACTCCTTCAGCTTTGAAGCATTCAGTAGATTCAGTAGATTAGTACTTTTCATTTTATGCACTGCATGTGGCATACTCATTTTTTCAGGGTTTGCTATCTTGCTGTCGTGTGTGTTGCCAATCATTCTGGGTTTTGTGTTTCTGCATGTTGCTGGTTTTGGCTCTGTAATATTCTTAGAAGTATTTAGCAAGCAATAATAGATGTAAGTCACAGCTGAATATGCCTGCCTATTAGATTTAGTTTTCCCATAGCAAGACTTCATGGCCTGGTATGCTGAAATAGGAGCTTGTATAGAGTTTCTTTGCTGAGGAGGAGAATAATGAACTGCAAAACACATTCTGTTGCTATTAGCATTTCAAGTGGATTGAGCTATTCATTAGAAAAAGAGCAGGCTACAGCGATTAGGTTCCTCCCTGTGCTCAGTTGACTTGTCATTTCCAAAAATGAGATGGACGTCTGTTTTGCAGAGGCTAATGTTTTGTTGCTGGAAGAAATTATTAACTAAACCTGAAGCTGTAAACATGCATTGAATGGAGGTTTGTGGCACAGTATAAGGCTGTAAAGGAATTCTTTAACATTGCTATTAACTCCCTTAAGACTGTGTCACACACTGAACTGGTTAAAACACTCTTTGTGGCAAGCAGGAAGACAAGAAACCTTGGGATTTAACATTTTACTGCTCATTTTATATGTAGGTGGAGCCTCACTGCTGAGACAAGGATGGTCATTGAAAGAATTTACTCATTTTGAGTAAAGAATTTACCCTTGTAAAAACACTGTGCATCACCACTACTTTTCAGCATGTAACACTTGCTGGATACTTTGTCTCTGAAACATCTTTGTAAAAATGTGACCTCAAATGGGGAGCTTTAAGTCCAAGTGAATCTTCTGTTGTCCGTGGAGGATAAGTTATCCGATTTAAACTGTGTTGAACTATTAGAGTCAATATGGCAGAATGTCTTTTGAAGATGAAAAGTAAAATATTTATCAGAGGATTTTATTTTATCCTTTATGTTACTGAATGCATTTTCAACTTAAGCATATTTTTCTGCTAGTTTTCCCAAAATACTGCCATGAAAATGCAATGGAGTCTTTCCAGGCTGGGTGCTTTGGGAGAGCAATATTTTCAAGGAAACACACGCTACAAAAATGTGGTTGTCAATGCCAGAGGTATTCTTTGGGTGTAGGAGCTGAATAGTTGTTCTATTCTTCATTACATTTTAATGTATGCACTGACTGTTTTTCAGGAACTCCAGGAAAGAACTTAATGACATACGGTTTGAGTTTACTCCAGGAAGAGGTAAGGCTCCTGCAACTGAATTATCCTCTTACTGCTTAAAAAGGCATTTCAGAAATGGATTACTGCTTATGCTTAATGCAGACTGCCTCTCTGAAATGTTTCCTACTGTGCAGAGCTTTATATTGAACCTCAGTGGAGTAAGAATTGCAAATGTATGTAAATTCTAGTGGCAAGGTTGCATGATATATATATGTATATTAGAAATCTTTATTCACAGTATACTTTTGTCAATTTCATGTCTTATTGAAATGATCTATATGGTATATAAGATCTTGCCTAGTGATATTTCCATTTTCACATTTGGAAAACATAGTAGGAAATAGAATATAGTAGCCATAAAATTGTATGTGGTGATGGTAGTAATATTAAAGTTTCTTTCCCTTTTATAATAAAAGACGGTCTATTAACGAGTATAAAATGCACACCATTTTTCAAATGCTGTCTTCAGCTGAAAGTTTAGCTGCATCTTTAGCTTTGGTATTATCACCAGAAAGAAATTCTGGTATTGAAACTTTAAACTCTACTGCATACTTATAGAACTGTAGGCTTTCCAGTGCTAAGAGCTGTAAGAACTTGTACAGTTGCCTTTGAAAAAAATCAAGTATTACTGGAATGAAATGCACAGAAGGCTAATATTTTGAGTAAGAAGGTATTATCCTTGTTAAGCTGCAACCCTTTGAACTATGAACCTGTTTTATATTCCTTAGAACTCAGTAGTCACTTTATTTAGAGTAGCCTTCAAAGAGCTTTTACCTAAAATTAAATCCAGATTGGAAGAGGTGTCTCTTTCACAGTAAGTCATAGTATCTTTCATGTGCAGTAGGTCTGTGCATGGATTTATTCTGTGTTGTCTACCTGCTTTTCTCGTTGATTTTGGCAATGAATAAAAACAAGAGGCCTGTTACTTAATTGGGCACAGAACATCTTGGTTTGCCAAAAGAATTACTTGGGAAGCAGTTACTTAAGCCATTTGAGAATTCCTACTTGGTCAAAAATAAGAGGATAGACCAGGACTGTTCCTATAGTCAGTCACTGAGACAGCCAGAAGGCAGCTGTGCTTCTCATCTCCAGAAACTGCAGCTGGCTCAGCTACCTTACTTTCCACCTGTGTGTGTTTCTTGAGGAAATGATAAAACTTTGTGTAACTCAAAGCATGAGCTCCATTAGGATGTTTGGTGTTGGGGCCAGATTACAGTTGAGACTTAGCTGGAATTTAGGCTTGTTCCTGCTGTTTCTGCCTACTTACATCTAAGCCTTCTAAGGTCTTTATCCAGGGCAAGTACTAGTCACAGGGACTTAGGAATTCACCCACTGAGGTACAGCAGTTAATAGAAAATCCATCCAAAGCTTTGAATTTCCTGAGTCACAATACTTACAAGCTATTTAAAACCTAGATCTCAAAATATGACTGTTCATGTGAGTCCTTTACTCCACTTGCAAAAAACAAGAAAGCCTACTCAACCAGGTCTCTGTCTAGATATGCAGAACAATGGAGGGCATAAAGAAAACACTGAAAAACACAATAAAGCATTGATTTTTTTCTTGGTTATGAAGATACTGAACTTGTAAAATGTGTACGAGGATGTAGTTAGATAAGAGAGAAGTGCTGGTGGCCAGGAGAGGTCTGTAGGGGGTTTGCAATGAATCAAGTCATTACCTTATGTGATTTGCAGTGCAGAGGCTGATAAGATAATTATCTTTTTTTCCTCCTAATTAAAGATAATTTTGAATTCAATCCTGCCTCCATGGGTGTTTTGGAACTAAAATATATTTTTTGTTGAAGTGCATTGGATGACTGATGGTTTTTTGTTGTTTTTGTGGACTCTTACACTTATTCCTTTCACCTTTTGGACAGACACAGCAGATGGCGTTTCTCAGGAGCTGTTCTCTGCAGGCCTGGTTGATGGCCATGATGTAGTTATAGGTAAATTACATTTTTGTTTGCAATTATGCTCATGTGACAAGTTTGTGTTAAATGGATGTGAAAAAAATGTTTTCTCTGATGCTGGTTTTCAGAAAATCTTTTTTGTCCTAATTTTGCTTTCATGTATGCATAGTTCAATCAACAAGGCAATTTTGATACCAGTCCAAGAATTGCTTTTGGAAGTCAGAGCTCTTCAGTGATTTGAGAGGGGTGATACAATATAGTTCTCCTGAAGGATTATTGACAGTTCTGTGATTGAGCATTTTTGTGATAACTTCATTTTTTTGTGTAACAATAAAGTGATTTGTCAGTAGGATATTGCAGAGTGTGCTTTGGCAACTCTGAAGTTAGTAAGTCTTCTGTTTGGGTTCGTAGAAGGAGGAGCAAGACAGTGTTCAGGACCTATAGAAATTGCATCTAGTGGTGTTATTTCTGTGGTAAAAAAAAGAAAAGGCAATCAGAAATGTTTTCTGGTGGCTGAAAGATGCTTCTTCATTTTTCTGTTCCAGGCTTAGTAATGTTTTAACTTCAGTAATTTATTTTTAGTTTATACTAATCTTTATTTAGTTTATATGGTGGGTTTTTTTATGATGTAATTTACCTCAAGCTCCACAGGCACAAATTCTTGAGTGAATTTGTGTTATAATCTTGTGTGTGCTTCACCTGTGAGGTTTTCAAATATGTTTGGACATTGTTACCTTCCTAGAAAATTACTTCAGATTTCATCTTTTACTGAAGGAAGATTTCTGCAAAATGTGATTTTGCTTTTAATTAAGTAAAAAATTAAATTTGCACTTTGTTAGAATATTTCACTGTAACAGTGCAATCTTGAGAAGTGTTTCAGTTTAAAGCCAGAGGTCATATAAGAGAGCAGATGGTGCTTAAAATGTAAATCTGCTTACAAAACTAATTTTCTGTGAAAAATTATGTTAGCACCTTGTTCACTCAAAAGGTTTAAAATCTTCCCATATAGGAAAAAGGGAATAGTATAGAAGAGCTTGGTTAACCTTCTTCACCAGAAGAACTGATTCCATTAGTTTCCAGATTGAAAGCAGCTGATAAATTGCCTTTCATTTTTTAGCTGAAGCAGGCAGAAATTCCTCTGTAACCTGAATGAAAACAAAGTTCTGAGATAGTCTCATGAAAGTTGTTCTTGTAGATTTTTTTCATGGATGTTAAAACATGTAGAGACATGGACAAAAGAGGAAGGTGAAAATACCTGTTTTTATGTTGAACTAAACAATTTGTTGGCATAATGACTCATCTTCTGAAAGGATATTTAAATAGGAGTCAGCAAATGCTGTTGAGGAAGTATGGCCATGGCATGTGTGAGCTGAAGTTGTTAGTGTATAGAATTTAAAAGCTGACACCTTAAGTTCTATAGAATTTTCTTCTAAAAGCTTCACCTTTTGAATCCTGCTGGATTTGCTTCACTTAACACAGGCTTCCCAGGAAGATTTCCTTTTTGATGTACATGAAGTTCAGCTACCTGTTCTGCAGAAAAGGAGAAGTCTCAGCTTTCATGTTGGGTTTTGGCTCTGATTGGCTGGTTTCTTTTCCTTTAGCATTGTTTCACAGAAGGTCCCCAGATCATGGGAATCAGCACAGAGATTTGATTAAAAGCAGACTAGAGTTTGTGTTTGCAGAGGGGAATGAGCCTTGGAGCCAGTGGAATCTTGCTGATGAGGTATTTTTATGCAGTACTGAAATATCTATGTTAAATCAGATCTGGAATGTTTTCAAAATTCCTTTTGAGATAATGTATCTCTGTATGCAATACATGTATATTAGCTAGTAAATGTTCATCAGGTAATGCTTCATTATATTTTTAATACCATGAGGAAATCTCAAATCATATCAACAGCTGATTCTGTTGAAAATCACGTAGTTGCAGTCCTACTCCACTGGTATATACAATGTGCATATAATTACAGTAAAGCCTTAGACTGCATTTAATTTTCTGGAGTCCTTGCTTAAATTTCAGAACCTGAAGGTGTATTTACAATTACTAAATAAAAGCCTTGATGTCCATGCCATCAAGAAATGTGCAGTTGCCCGCTACTATATTAATATACATTTTAAAAGATGTTTTTGTCAAAAAAGTATCTCTGAATACATTGAGCATCATGGAAGATACCCCTTCACTTTTAAATACATGTGACATGAACTACTGCTGAAAGTCTTATGTTGGAGATGTCCACTTAGTAAGCAGAGGAAAAGCTTTTAGTCAGTTAAAAATAAAGCTTCCTGCTGAAAGGCCTCATGTGTTTAGAACAGCCAGCTGAAAACCCAACAGATTGTATTTTGTAATGAGATCATATTTTGAAAGTAGCAAGGTTTTTCATCAATATCTTGAATATTTTCTTAGAAGTGTCAATGCAGTAGATGCCATAATAGTTTGATACAATTACTTTGGTAAGTAAACAGAACTTAAATTGGCATCTAGATTTCATCTTACAAAGAAAGCCCAGCATGGCTGTGGATAGGTTAATGACCATGAGTTCAGAGAACATGTATCTGACCAAATCCAGAATAACATTGTTTCAAGGGTTGTTAAACAGTAAGTAATATATATAACATAGTGTAGCAATAATATGTAGTTACCAATTACTCACAGTAGTAAAGCATTTGAAATTGAAACAGCTGACTGTCTTACAGTGTGATGTCTGCTGATGCTGAAGGAACTTTCATACTAAAATGGAACGATGAAAAAGCACCAGCCCAGTTTGTTAGTACACTTAGCTTATGGTGGCACTAATAATAATAATATCACATTCCTAGAAAAGCCATGGACTTTCACAGTAAATATCCTTTTGCTTTCTGAGATTTTGCTCTGCATTTGATTATACCTAGTTTTGTCTTTTTAGAATAGTCATCTTTGAAACTGAATGAAGTGATGACTTTTGTTCAGCTAATTCCAATTCATCTTACTGCAGTTGGGAAATGGGATAGAGCTGCACGAGTGGAAGACATACTGCATATATTTTTGTGCTCAAAGAGCACTATGGGTGGGTAACTGGAATAGCTCTACCATTTGAAGGCACCTTAGGTTTGTCATTTAATATCAGTGATATTTTGAGGTGCACTGATTTTTGTAATATTTAGGAAATATTTTAGAAGCTTTGTTTGTTTTACTTGTGGTTCAAACCGCGTGAAATAACTGAATTTTTAGTTAAATGTATCACAGTTTTATTTATTCCAAAGCTCAGTGTACCCATAAACTTTCTAATGAGAAAATGTCTTTATAGATTCTTGTCAATTAATTTCAACTAAATTAGATAGACTAAATACTTTGTGTTTACTTTTAATATATTATCCAGAAAGAAAGCATATAGATTTAATGTAAACCTGACTGTATTTTAAGGCATTTTGTAGAAACCTATGTGCCTTCAATATGTGTACATAACTCAGTATCTTTTTAGCAAGATATGCAAATGCATTACAAGTGGAAGAATATCTCTAAAATCCCTGGGGGCTTTAACAAGGACTTAAATATTTCAACACATCTGGCTCATTTAGAGCTAATGCACTGAAGGGTGACTCATAATGATAAGACTGCAGGGAGTTATGGAAGCTTGAGGTGCACCTGCAGCTAATGAATTTTTGTTTCTAATTGCACCTAAGTTATTTTAGACTTTCTGTGTTGGATGTAAAAGGTGCACTGGAGGAGGTGTATTGTGTGAAGCTGGCAGGTTTCACGGAAGTTCCCACCGTGATGAATTTTCAGTGTGGTAAAGGTTCAAGGTGAATAAAAACTTGTGTTAGGTGAATAATCACTGTTGCTGTGGTTTATGGCAGAACTATAAATATGTGATATAAGAAATTCTCCAAGTGTGCAAAGTACTCTTCACACATACATATGTGTGTTCATGTGTCATAGTGAACGTGCCTGTCTTACAGCCATGATAAAGTAACTAATAATTTTTAGTTATTTTAAATAAAAAAAAGGTAGATGTGGCAACTTTCTTCAAAGAAAGTTCCTTTTTTCAACCTGCAGTCCACTGGTTCCTACTTAAGTGTGCAAATGAGGAATAAACCCATGTAGTTATTAGTGGGATTAGTTTGAGTTTTGCCTGATACAGTAAGGGATAAACTCTCTGCCCCTCATAGATCTGAATCAAAGTTTCAATGACCTTCCTTTCTAGTTAATAAGAAAACAAAACAAAACAAAAAAATGTGCATTTGAATCAGAAATTGCAAAAGCAGCAATGTATGTAATGTTCCTGTTTTCAATAGTAATTTACTTGCTGTTCTTTATTTCCTTGGCATTCACTTCTCTGCCAGGGGCTAGTATGTCAAAATAAGGATTTACTGAGGTTCTTCAAACTAGATGTATTCTATTTCATAACCTAACTCCAGCACATCAGGGAGTCTTTTCTAAATATATTCTTCTTGTTTCAAGTTTCAGATACAAGGTATTGAAGTAGCCTGGCTGCTATTTCATCTTCTTAATAGTTTTGTCAGAACATTATCTATAATTCATAGCTGAACTTGGGACAGGAGGACTTGTGAAGACCTGATAGGAAAAGGAGATTGCAAAGTAATAATATGCATAGCAGAATATGACCTGCCCTATTTCTGCATAGACCTATATTTCAGATCTAATCCAGTGTGATGAAGATACTTGTTAGAGCTTTCTTCACTATCTTGATGACTATCAAACTGTTGTCAAAACCTATGTCTGAGAACTAGCACTTGATTTCTACATTCAGTCACAGGGAAATGATTTTTCCAGCCTAGTACTCTCATTCTTTTGTACAGAGAATTTAAGAGAACAATTTACTCTAATATCTCAGGCTTGTTAAATAGCCCTACTAGCAGTGCTGGGCAGCAGGCCTAAATTTTTATTATAAATGTTCATTTGAGAATAAACTGAGGTTTAGAATGCTCAGGATCCTCAAAATGAAGGGGAAGTGATGAAATATGTATATACTCATCCCTCACCTTCCTAAATAATCTACTCCATTAGGCACATGAAGAATCAAGGTCTGAAATACATAAGTATTTCATTATCCAAATATATTCCATTTATCCTTTTATAAAGGAAAGCAGAATATCCTTTTACTTATCCTTTTAGTTTGTTTTAAACATGCAGTGGTTACCCTAAGCATTTTTCAGATCCTCTGGGGGAAGAAAAATCAATTTGAATTATCAATCCCCTTTTTTTAAATAAGTTTCTGGGAAAAGGTACAATTTTCCAGTTGTATAATTAATATTTTAATTTATCAATAAAACCAATTGTCACAGTTACGGTATTTTTCCTTTTTTTTTTTTTTTTCCCTCTTCGAGCAGACTGTAGAATATAAAATGTTTCCTTGGAATCAGATATTCATAATAAGTAATTGAGAATTCAGGAGGTTTATAATGTATTATTGGAATTGATATATAAGTAGATTTCTAGCACTAACTTACGTCACTTTCTATTTGGATACAGTACTCCTGTTTCATAAAATATACTGCTGCTGTTGGGTGTGAATTTTTCCATCAGCTACCTACAGAAAAATTACAACTTGTATATTACTTTACCAATCCTCAGTTTTTCAGTTTTTGCCTGTGATCCCTGGATATCAATACTCCATGTTAATTGAGCTTAATTCACTTAATGTGAAGACATTTGAGGTCTGCTATAATTTTGTAAATGTGTTGAGATTTTTTTTTTCAGTTTGAGCAAGTGTAAATATTTAAAGTCTTTATTTGTGGGTAGAAGTCAATCAGGAATATACCACCCTGATGTCTCTGCCATTCCTTTGAATAACCTAGGTAACGGGTAACTGGTTAGTTGTTAAAGCTTTGGTCCCAACCAAAAGTTAATGCTGGTTAATGTCCTTAGTGTCTAAAGTGACATGAACCAGCCTAAACCTAGGATGTCTGTATAGAATAAGGAATTAATTAATACAGTACTGAGGCTCAGAACTCATATGAACCACAGAACTCAAGTGGTGTTAATAATTGCTTTTAATTGTGGAAAGTGCATGTGGAAATTTTTCACTGGGATGCTGTAGGAAACCATTTCCAGTCTTGGTGTTCCTTTCAAAGCAGAACTGCTTTGGCCTTCTGTTGTCCTGCACCTGCCCTCTTTAATCTGTTTTCTGATGGTGAGGCTGCAAATTGTAGGAAATTATCATAGTATCAAAAGTTGAAATGGAAATAATTTCCACTGTCTTTTATCTATATCTACTGATTCAGCTACACACTTTGAGAATTCAGACAAATTTGTGAGCCTTAATCTCCCTTTGATAAATTCCTAATGACACGCTCTTCATAAATAATACATTTCTAAATGTTTTTAATGCTTCTGCCATATCAGTGTCCAATAGCTTCCTCAGAAGAGAAGCCAGGTTTGCTGTTAATCCTTCTGTTTTCTTTTATTTCTTACTTAAAAGTATCATGTCTAGGTCCTTGCAATCCTCTAGCAATAAACACTTGCTGGTTAGCTGCCACAGATCTTCAAATGCTTTAACATTTCCCTTGCTACTGAGCAACATAAACTGAAGGGATTTTTTCACAGCATCCTGAATGGTTGAACTAATGCAATCACATTACACTTAAGTGACCTTTTTGATCTCTTTTTGAAGAGCCCTTTAATCTTTCAAGGCAGACAGTTGGTGAGCTGTTAGATAATAACAAGACAAAGATCTGGAGGAATTGTTACCAAAAGGTCTAAACACTGATTGTTTTTCATTGTTTGCATAATATACTGTAATACAGTACTACCTAAGTTTTAAAACTTAGTTTTGACTTCGTTCTGAACTTTTAAATGCATGAAAACCACTATGTAGTGTGAAATATAAATGAGTGCATAGATTGCAATGAACATCTTGCAATATGTGAAATGGCCTCAAGAGCGTGCATAATAAATTCAGCCCTTTGGAGGAAAACCCTACCAGTAGCTGAATTTTTAGGAGTGATAATTCCACTTAAAAGTATTCCCTGCTACTCAGCCACCCTATGTCCTAAGACCTCTACAGGAGAACACAGCATTAATCCTCAAACCAGCAGACTCCCAAGGCAGTTAATTATGGTGAGCTCCATGTATCAGATGAAAATGGTAAAATAACTGCCTACTGTTGGGGAAGAGGTAATATTTGAAACAATCAGCAGGAAAGCCAATAAATCTGTGGAGGTTTGAGCTTGTCTTCTCTAACAGCCGTACTGTTGATGAAGTAGTGAGCAGCTGAAGGTAACTATTTTTTATAGACTGAGTTTTAGACTACATAAAAAATATTTCACTTCTAACTTATTAAAAATATTTTTCATTTTCTCCAAGGTTATAATTTTTCTCTTTTTTTGGTGACAGTAATTTTGTGCCTGAATAATACTTCCCTTTCCTCATATCTGAATTTCAGGATTACAATATGCACTAGCTTTGCAAACTGTTGAACCTAAGCGTGAGTTCATGAGCTATTTCCGAGGTTACCCATCCATTCTTTGCAAAATGGAAAAGCAGATGAATCATTATTCTTTTGAGAGCACCCCAGAAATATCATCTCAAGCTTTAGATTCTGCTTGTGTCTGTGTTTATGCCAGATGGCTCTGGCTTAGTTGGCTGGGTGGGCATTGTACTGGAAATAGTTTAACTGTACTTCATATAGCTTTATTTACTGTCTCATTAATTTTAACTTTTCCAGAAGTTTTCCCTCTTCAGAAGCCATTAGGGTTAAGTTTCATGCCGTGTTAAGAATTTTAAGTAACCACAGAGAGAGCTTTGTCACATCACAGGAGGAAAACAGCTATTTGAGACTGCCCAAAGTTTGGTTATTATCTTATACTTGTAAGATCTTGAAGGCGGCCTTTTTTTTTTTTTCCTGTTGTCTCATATCCATCACTCATTTAAAAACTGTAATTTATGTGGTTGGCCAAAATTATAATATAGCAAAGAGTAAGTAATTTGTATTATATACATGCCAAAGCCTCTAGTTACATGGGGTTTTTTTTATTCATTCCATCTGCAATTAGCAGCCTGTGTTCTGTATATTTATATGCTGGGTTTGACCTTTTCTCCTATTGCATGTTCTGCAAGCACAGACACTTATTTTGTCAGAATGGCACAACCATTTGTCACTGAGCAAAACCTGCAAAAGAACCTGGAATGATTTGTGGTGTGTAGGTTGATTACATGTCCTTCAGAAGCTTTCTGAAGAAAGTGAACTGCACCTCATTTATTGTTGTAAACAACAAAAAGCCTCTTGTCCTAACTGCTGCTAATGTCTAAAAGAGTTTTTGCTCCAAGGCATGATTTGAAGTATACTCTATTTACCTGAGGTTGCTGCTGGCAAAGATTTTTCCATCACCACTAAATTTTTTCACGTTCATGTTTCTTCTTCTGATTTTTATAGGTGCATGGTCATAACACATTGAGAAAGCACTCTGCAAAATAAAGTTGAGTACAGAATATCTAGGTCTTGTAGAAACAGTGAATTTCCAACAGGAGTTTAATTATCAATTAGTGCTGCTTGCAGGTGCTAACCTATGAATTTCATGAGTACAACATCCAAGGCATGACATCAGATTATTTCAATGATAAATGGCTTTGTCAATAGGAACTGCAGTATACTTAACTTAGAGATAAGGTGTAAAGAGACATAGATTTTACAATGCTCTTCACTTTTCCAAATAATATAAGTATCAGTAGAGAAAACAATTCCTGCATCTCTAGAAAGTCCTAGTATGAAACTCCTTTTCACTTTAGGGAGAGTGTTACTGTATTAAATTGACTTTGTTCACCAACTTGCAACACAAGAATTGTTGGGACTGTACAATGGGGAAGGGTGGTGAGAATGGGATGGTTATTTTCCTCACTATGGTTTGCAGATGTGATTGGGTTCATTTAGAAACTGAGCATTTAAAAACTTTAGTCTCATTTGTTGTATTTAAGCCAAGTTAGAACTGTGCACATGAACTATAGTAGGAAGGTTATTGAGTCTTGGCCTAGTAAATAATTTTCCTGAATGAGAAGAGCCTAAATCCAGTAGCTGGAGGAGATTTTCATCAATAAAGCCTAATAGTTCCACTTAAAAATAATCGTGTTTTTTTACTTGCCTGAAGTGACAAGTAATTCTGTGTAGGGCTGAACAGTAACAGCAACTGCTTGTACGTGAAACCATTCTTTACTGTCATGAGTAAAGGCATGAATTTTTTTGGTGTCTTTGGGGGAAATTTGCATACCTAGTGGTCCAAACTGTGTAGGTTTAGTAATAGTCCTAAATTTTTAGAAATATAGTTACAGGAGTGGTAAGTCAATTATATTTACTGCAAATGATATCTTTAATTGCATTTAAAGTAGGATGAGTATTCAAGTGTAGGGTATGTTGTTGTATTTATATTCTGAGGATGTATGGGATCTTCACTGTATGGGATCCCCAGACCTTCT
Organism: Urocynchramus pylzowi; assembly: GCA_013397555.1. Taxonomy (NCBI): domain Eukaryota; kingdom Metazoa; phylum Chordata; class Aves; order Passeriformes; family Fringillidae; genus Urocynchramus; species Urocynchramus pylzowi. Next base: position 498,827 of record VZRH01004939.1, read on the forward strand.
GGAAAAATAACTAGAAGGGACTGCAAGCATTCAGGAAGGACTTTCACCTGCTTGGATGGCTTCTACAGCCTGTGCTGCAGGCTTCATTTCCAGTGGAATTTACCTAAACTAGGGATGCCATGGATGCCTGCTGTTTATGGGTTATGTTTTTCTTAGGTGACTTCATCAGGCTCCAAAGGATTTCAGTTACCACTTGAAGCCAGATCTTAAACATTTTAGGTGCAGAGGGACACATCCAAAGCTATGTACTTACTGAGATCCTAGAAGGTTTGGCTTGCATTAAGGGAAAAGAGTAATGACTGTCTCATCCCTCAAGGTAATGAACCATATTTGAGAGTTTCCTGAAATACTGACTTTAGGTATCCAAATTCAGACAGTTGCCTCTAATTTTTGCCCTTGTAGTCTAAATAAGGGCAAGACCTAGCAAAACACAAGCAAGGAGTTAGAAAAATGAAAGAGATACCAACAGGATGCTATGGTTTTGCTAGACAAGTATGTGCAAATACTTGGCTCTTAGTTGATGATAATTACCTATGCTTTCAGATATTGCAGAAAGAGTAGGCTTTTGGGAGGATTTGCATTCATGGTGGCTTGATTGACTGTGATTAATGAAATTATTTTGGCTAAATGATTTCTACTGCCTTTCTGTAAAGGCCAGAAAATGTAAAACACAGTACCAAAGTCAGAGGTGAAATGCTAGTTGTACTTGAAAATGCTGAATATGTATGATTAAAATTGAAAAGATCTTTCTGTAGGAAACTGCAGGTGTGACTATTCTTAATGTAAACTTATATTCTAATATTATGGACTCTTTATAGGTATGCTTTCTCATTTTCAAACATAGCCTGAAAATATGTGACATTTTGCCCTTTAAATCCTCCTAATCTTCTACTTGATTACACATGTCCTACTCTAGCTATGGTCCATCAGAAAAACCAAAATAAAGCATATTTAATATGTAAAAGTTTCTGACTTGAGTTCATATTAAAAGTAAAGACAAATGAATAAATAAAACTGTGTCCTGTAGCCTTTTACCGGGCACTGTTCTGAGTTTACTTGAGGAATGACAACCATCTAAAATACCACTCAATTCTGATACAGTGTTTAAGTAACAACAACAACAAAGTAATTAGCATTAACTATTTACATATATTAAAAATCCAATGTTGCTATTTTTACTTGGAAATTTTTAATCTCTTCCCTGGTAAAGAATCAGTCAGGAGCAGGGTTAGGGTTTTTAAAGACTCAGTACTACCTGTGACATCCCTGATGTCCCTTAGCCAACTGTATGCTAGTTCATTAAAACACTTGCTGATCGTGGCCTGCTGTTTGCACATGCACTACTTACACCTTTGCCAGGAACTGCCTAAGGGCAGCTGGAAGGTTTGCTCCGGGGGGAATAGCCCAGCAGCACGCTGACTTGTTAGTTGTTACACAGCAGGTTGACATTAAATGAAAGGCTGCCCTTCCTAAAGACATGCATGCACTTGAAGCTCGTATTTTTGTAACATTTTATTTAGGTGAAGTTAGAAATCCTTGGATTTAGGTCCCAATGCCTATCTGGTTTTGTAGCACTGTCTTCATTTCAGTGCAGCCAGCTAGCACTAGCTGGAGAATTTGTTCCTTTTATTTTTCTTTCTTTTTATTTATCTTTTTTTTTTTTAAGATATGATTTACAGAGATTTGAATAAACCAGAGCTGCTCTTGAGTGCACGATCATATTTTATAGATTTTTAAAACATAAAAAATTGAAGCTATTCTATCCTAGCTTCAGGTGATACGAGGCTGAATGTTCCTAAGATTCTAAATGTTAATTGTAATGAAAAGCATTATATGTATTTGCATGTATTTTATCAGGTAGGAGGTATTGCAATAAAATTGACTTAAAGATTGTGGAAGTGAATTGTGTGATTAAAATAAAAAATTGTTTGTAATTGGTAGAATAAAAAATTTCATTAATAATGAGGCTTTAAAAATGGAAAGACTTCCTATTGTAGTGCCTCTAGTTGAGTTCATTTAACTGTGAAGGTTAATTATTTTCTTTAAAAAAGTGTTCTCTACACTTAAGCAAGCATAAGGTCAAATGTACCTTTTAAGTCCTGTTTTTAGTTTCAAACACACTTTCATCTCCAGCTAAATGTATTACAAGTGTATAAACAATTCTTGATGCCATTTTAATTGTATAAAGAAAATGAGACCCACAGAAAATTGATTTGCATTTAACAGTGGCAGATTGGCCTAACTGTTTACTTCTCTAAATTCCCTTGCTAGATAGTGTACTTCCCCTGTGAGGTGAATTTCTGTTATTACACAGTGGATCATGCATGATCAGACACAGTGAGAGTGAAAATGTTGTCATCACCATGTTAGAAGATGGAGAAAGCAGAAACCTAAGTTTGTAGCAGTAGGACATGGAACGTGCAAATGTTTGGTGTGCATCTTTCACCGTATGAATGATGTGGAGAGAGTTACTCACGGGCAGCATCTACTTTCTTGCTTCTTAGCTTTATGGTGCTCACCTAGTCAGTGTCCTAAGAAATGTCTGATACTTAATACCTGTTCATTTCCTTATTATAATCTTGTTTAAACAGCTCTGCCAGGTGTGAAATATTTATCTCATGCTCATATCCTGTTGATTACATCTTGGGCTCGTATATCAGTCTTGAACAAAGGCCCTTAATGATTTGGTCTGATTTAGTTTAGGATCTGTGACTGTAAAGCTGGGGAGCCAGTTTAGTAAACATACAAAGCTGAAAGCAGACATTGGAGTGTTTTGGTCAAGACTAATGGTAGCAATATTGTTAAAACAGACCAATTAAAAATATAACTTAGATGTTTTGATAGAAAAAGTGTTTATTAATTTCCTTCATTCTCCTATGTTTTCAAAGAGTAAATAGTTTCCTTCCTGCTATTTCTCTTAAAGCATAGAGCTTCCTTTTCTGGACACTCAAGCTCTGTTCATCCAGTTAAAGTGTTTATTGCTGTTACTTGACAAATCTTGATCATGTTTTCTAAGAAAGTAGTTTGAAGATCAGCTCTTTTTTTGTCACTCTCATATTTTAACTTTTTCTCGTCGTCGTTTTTCTGCTCGTGAGCTGTAACATATCACCTAGAGTCTGTGTTAGTGCCAGCCCAAAAAAGGGAGAGAAGCACATGCATAAAAACAGTTAGAGGGTACCGTGAACTCAGTGTTCTGCTAGAAGGTGATGCTGATAGTGTTCTGCTAGAAGCTGACCCTGGCTATAGCAGAAAGATTATATAAATCATGCCAGCCATCAACTTATCCTTGGCTGTCTTGCACTTGCATTTGTGTGATTGTTAACAGTTTATGGAATAGACGAAACTGAAAATTAGTAAATTGGGTTTTTTTCTGTCATTTGGTTTTCAGGAAGATTATCCTCCTGAATCAATTCACATAGTCACAAAGTATCAGTGACCCTGAAAGAAAGGAAGTAGGATTTATGGCAGCCAAACTGCCCTCTGGAACAACAGCTAGAGGGATTAAATTATTCAAGTGGTAATTTACAGACATGTATATGTGTAGAATTAAGTAGAAAATTCAACAAAAGCTTTGATGTCAAGTTGAATGCAATTTTCTGTAAATCATATTATTTTGTCTTTTTTTTACAGTTGCTGCTAACTTACAGAAGATAGTAGATGATCCAAAGGCCTTGAAAACATTGACTTTTAAGTTGGTAAGTAAAAGCATCAATGGAAGAAACAAATGATCATAGTATTCACATAAGAATCTGGGTTCTAACTCAGTTACAGATACTTCGTTGAATAAATGTGTTGACAGATAAAGTGACTGAAATTTCCATGTATTAGAGAAAAAGCTTAAACCCTGTTTTGACAGGACAGTACCATAACTGCATCAGGAAGGAGGTTCAGTCACATGAGTTCTGAGGTAGCCTGAGGTTTAGGTGAGAAGCTGCAGTAAGAAAACCCCTGGGAAGAATTGAAGAATGCTTCAGTTTCTTGTTTAAAAATTCAGCTGGTTGGTGAACTAACTTGCTGACTGGACTAATGAGACATTTGCTGTGTATAGCACAGTGGTAAAAAGTAGATTCTATACCTGTATATTAGATGCTCTTCATGAGTGAAAACTGTTTACTCCCATGAAAAAGCAAATTTGGCTCCGGTCTGGAAAGTTTGGTTTAAAGATTTTGGGTATTTCAGTGTCCATTTTCCAGTATTTTTTTTCCATAATTTTTGATACTGACTACAAGAGTTTGCTGAAGTTAAGGATGCAATTGGTTGATGCTGACTGAGGCCACATGAAGCAGTCTGAAAGCTTTCCTTCAATCAAGCTGCTTGCTGACTTGGTGATACGGGGAAACTTTATATCCTGGCTGTCAAATACTCCTTTGTAGCATGATATACTAAACATTTCTGTTTGTACTTGCAGGCCTCTGGCTGTGATGGCACTGAGATTCCTGATGAAGTGAAACTGATTGGTTTTGCTCAGTTAAGTGTCAGCTGATGTCTGTCCCTTGACCCCAAGCTGAATTGTGAGATTGCGAAAAAGCCAGCTTAGATGCAAAGGAAAATTAATGCACCACACACTGAGTTCTGCTTCATTATCTAGCAATTCACAAAGTCAGAACAAGCAAAGCCCACAGCTACACCGCTGCTCTTAACGTTCAAAATGCTCCTAAATGTCTCTTAGCAGTTGATTTGGATTCCCCCAAAGTGAAAAGCCTGTGGAAATGCTCTCAGGTGGCTTTATTTATTGGTTACAAAAGGAACTTTCTATCGAGCTTAGTTCTTTCACAGACTTTGGGTGATACTATTTTACCTGTACTTGTGGTTGATAATACTGCCTCTGTTCTGTTACATTTAGAAATTAACATACATATAAAAGTTTAGAAATATTAGCCAAACTTGAATTCTAGTTTAAAAAATGACTGTGAATTTTATTTTTCATATATTTATGCATTACACATACTAGTAATAAGAAAATTATTTGACTTGATTATGTGCTATTTGCAGTTAATCTCCCACTATTTAAAAAAGTTTCAGGTATGTCTTTGAAGTATTTGGTAACTTCTAGAGGTTTTTTGAAATCATTTGATCCGCCATTAGCAAGCTTATGTTGGTTGTGTGTTAAAAAAAACAGTCCACAAACTGATCCTCAAGGGAGTGGGAGGTGCCTTGCAGATATTAATGTTTTAAGAATGTGCCTGAGGCTGCTTATATAAATAATCTCCATTTTCTAGAAGTACCATACATATGGTACAATAAATATAAATATATATAATTATCTGAGCAAGGAGGGGATATACAGTAGCGAAGGTGTTAGAATATTTTGACTATGCTTTACTGGGGAGTCTATGAGCTAGAGCTACTGTGAACTGTTGTTAAGGTAGAATGCTTACTGTGTCCACCTCTGATCTGACTTACCCTTAATGATAGAAGCCAGTTTCATACAAGTGAATAAAAACCAGAAGAATGGAACTGAAGCTTTATTTGAAGTTCTGCTAAATACCAAGGTGGAGTGAAAATAATAGGGCTTTGTGCAATGATCAAGTAAAACTCTGTTACAAAGAAAACACTTCGACCCAAGTAGTCCTCTGCTTAACCTGTGACATAGATGTTATGGAGCTAGGGAACCTTAGAAAGACTTCCACATTTGGAGATGTGTTTCTCAGAGGTTACACTTAAAACTACTTCCTAGTTAATCCTAGATAAGTGGCAGCTCTTTAATGTACTGAAAATGGCAAGTATATATTGTTAAGAGAAGTTATTTATAATGCCTTGTCATAATCATTGAGGTGTTCTAGAACTATTTGCATACGACTCAATGTAATCCCATCCCATCCTACTGTTTACATGATGATTACTCCAAGATGACTGCAAAGATTAAAAAAATAAAATTAAAATAAAGATGTATTGCACAAACTGATTTGTATTTTGAATTTCCATGCTCTGAGTGGACTACGGAGTTATTACAAAGGCTGCTGCCCTTCTTAGCTTGGGAGCAGCAGGTGGGAGGAGGAGGAGGAGGAGGACTGCTTACGCCCTCGGGGTGGAGGGTTGCTTTGGCTCCTTGCTCTCCAGGGCTTTGCAGAAGCCATTTTTAAAGTTCCCAAGGCATTACTTTAAAAAATCAATGGTTTTCCCGGGGCAGGCCCCGCGTGCTGCTGGTTTGTGTGGGCGGAGAGCGGGAGGGCTCGGCGTGGGCTTGGCGGCCCAGGTGAGGCACCTTGGGGCCGGTCAGGCCTCTCGGGGCTCTTGGTGCCCGCAGAGCTGCAGGTGGGCGAGCCCCGGCTCCTGGCAGCCGTGCGGGGCTTGGCGAACAGCGGGGTAAGGGAGCCCTTCCCCGGGGCTGGCTCCCGTGTCTCTGGGCCCCGTGTGGGCCCCCCGTGTCTCTGGCCCCC
>VZRH01004939.1:505396-530101 GCA_013397555.1 Urocynchramus pylzowi
CGTGTCTCTGGCCCCCGTGTCTCTGGCCCCCGTGCTGGCCGTGGCCGGGGCTGCCGGGCAGGGCTGGCCCGGCTGTGCGGGGCAGGCTGCGGGTTCGCAGCTGCCATTTTACCTTTGTGCCGGAGTGTGAGAGAATAAAAAAGGTACCTGAAACGTGCACATACCAGTGACCTAGGTGGTAACTTGCAGCACTGCGATGGGAAGGGGCGAAATTCTGAGTATTGCTATGGGATTATTTTAATGTACATTTCTCTGAGCATTGCACCGTTATTGACTAATCCACCTGCACTACTGCTACAATACTTTCTCAGACGAAGTGAATGTTCAGGGAAGCTTCTTGTTTTCACTGTTCTGGAAAAAGAAGTGGAATATATATAGAATACATACTTGGATGAAAATCATGTTCCACTCGCTATACACCTCCCCAGAAGCTGGGAAAAAGTGTTGGGATATGAGTAGCAACTGTCTAAAGTGCTCATCTGCTGTGCTGGTTGGGGCTGCAGGAGGTATCTAAATAAAGAATCCAATGCTTTAATTGAGGCAGTCAGCAGGATTGTACCAAGATAAAGTCGTAACAGTTGTTGCTCACTTGTGGTCTGATGCAGAAACATGGTGCTGCTTCTGTGGTTCAGTGAGGCAGCAAATTCATGTGGCACTGTTGTCACAGCTGTGTTGGGTTTTAAAACTTTTTTCTTGTTTTTACTGCTAAGATATTGTGTTTAAATACAATGTGAGCAAAATGCCTTTTTGAAAAGGTAGAAAGAAAGGGTAATTAAAGCTTTAGTGTATTAAAATGACGTTTGTAAGTAGTTTATACTTTCAGTATATACAGAAGGTAAAAAGAAGGTGAAAATATATAGTGCATAGCAGTAGAAAGCAGTGAGCAAGCTGTGATGAGTAGAAGTAAATGGCAAACGTCATAGCAATTTGCTTTTTTCTTATTATATACACATCCTCTGTTGAATAACAAGGGAGAAAACTAGCAGCTATTCATTTGTTCACGTCTACATGAAAAGCGTTAAGAAGCTGGGTGAAGTTCTTATATATGTGACATTACTTGCCCCAAAATAGTTGCGGTGCTGGTGGTGCTGGCTACAGCACCTGTCTTGTTTGAGAGAAAAGGTCTCTAATTAATGAGGTGAAGCTGGAACAGGGGAGCTACCATGTAGCTGTCTCTAAGGCCAGGAAAACAGGGCTTAATTAGATGGTGCTAAAAATATAATAATCTGTGTGGTGATTATATGCCAGTGCCTGCAGCTGGGCACTTGCAGACTCTGTGGGCTGATTAATGTCAGTGTCCATGGAGCCAGCCATGCCAGTGTGCTGTGCTTTAGCTTGCTGAAAGTAGCTCTGTGGACTGAGATGAAAGTCAGTCAAAACACAGTTCTGCATTTATTAGTTTCAAAGTGTTAGGATGAATATAAACATAGAATTTAGCTTAGCACAAAACCAGATCTGGAGACTGCTTTTGCATGTGTAAAGGAGTGGGAGAGAAGGGACATTTCCAGCCTTTTATCTTGTGGCACTCCAGCGTGGGCTTTAGGCCAGGAAAGCTGTTTCCCATGCTGGCAACATATGCTTTTTGTGCCAAGAGAACAGGAGCACATCTCTTCCTTCTGACAAGTGCTGACCTCAGATCTTCCCACCAACGAGTACAGAGTTGTGCATTCAAACTGCAATTCAGCTAGGTAGTTTGATAAGTATTATTGCTTTCTAAAATATTACCCTATGTACTATCACAATTTCCTCTATTACCCTAGAACACCCTTTGAGTGGGAGTGGAAGGAGGAGCAGGGAAATAAGACAGGAAACATAACTGAATTTTTTCTCTCCCATGTTCTCTCCTGTGATAAAGATGTGTGCCTTTTCACATAGCTTGGTCCATTGTCACATCTCCAATTTTGGGGCTTCCAGAGCAGTCCTATGAAATTTGATTGTGAGGCATCTCTCTTCAAAATGTTTTTAAACACTGTTATTTCTCTGAGAGGGAAATGCTGTGTGCAGCTTGTAAATGGTGTGCCTCCCCCTCCTGCTTTTCTTTAATCAGAGATCTGTTTTCCTTTTCACCACCTACCTCTGCATAATGATGTTGAATGGTGAGATTTGCCTGTGCCTGAAATCAGTTAGCTCTGATGAGGACTCTGACACAGACCTCAAACACTGCTAATTGAGTGCATTGAAAATGCTGATTTCTGTTTAGCAGAGGATGTTGCTGCCCGTTCCCACCTTACCCTCCCACATTTTACCAAAGCAGCAAAGAAACCAAGAGACCTTGTTGATAACAAATAGCAGTCAACCTAGTTTTTCTCTGAATCGATTGTGATAGAACTTTATTCAGTCACTTGCTGTGGGTTTTTCTGCTGCATCAAGTGGGCAGCCTTTCCACTCTCTTGCAGTGTACTCATGCATGTGCATGCACAAAGAATGCTAATTATTTTAAAATGAGAATTTGGAAAAGGATCAGGAACCTACGTCTTTGAGTTCCCTGTGCATGAGCTCTGCTAATGAACAGCCAGATTTACTCAAACCACAAAAACTCCAGCAAAGTCTGGTTTCCTTGCATTTTATTGCACAGTGGCCCAGCTGATGAAATAATCCAGGCATATTAGTTGAGCATTGTGACATTTTAGTTATTCATTTTCCCTCAATGACCAAGACTAACATTGCAGTGCTCATAAAAATGTGGTTTTATATCTGCTTTATGATTGTTAGCTTGATGCTCATCAAGCTGCTTTCACAGTTGTGTTCATCTGAGATGTTGACTCAAACCCAGTAGTTGTGAAGTTGTCTGCTGCTAATAATAGTGAGACTATGGGCAATGGTGGCTCAGTGAGCAATTACAGAGACATGGAAGAGTATGTGGTAAGAACGAGAAATATAATTTTCCCTGCATAAACCAATAAGTAGACAATCTTGTCCTTTTTGGGAGATGCATAATTTTCAAGCATGAATTTGAAAGGCTGTGCTTGTTGTTGTCTCAGTAGGGTGTAGAAAATCACTTATGCAAGTGGATGTGTTTATGTAGAGGGACAGCTATACAAAATAGAATTGGAGTAGATGGAAAATACATGCCTTTACTCAATTTTATTCCCCATAGGTACACTTCTAAAAATTAATAAAAAACCAGCAATGTTTCAAATAGGGAGATTTATTTATTTATTTATTTTTGTGGAAAGAGACCAAATTGTTACCTGTTTCTTTTTCATCTGTGTAATCATTCAGACTCACTAAGGAAAGATGCTGTTAATGAGCGGAGGGGGTTCTTTAGATTTACTTTGAATAAAAAGGCTTTTTGAGCTGTGTCATGTTTACTCTACAGACACCATCAATCCAGCTTTCTTTCCTTTGAGGACAATTGAGTTATGACATCTCAAAATGTATAGGAATGTGTGGTTATTTGGTAATACAATTGTCTTGTCATCAACAGGCAATTATAAATTTTGAAGCAGAAGAACCAGAGTGTGTCAAGAGGGTTTGAGTAGGTGCACTTTGTGCTACTCATGTCCTACAAAAATAAATCAGTAGGCAAAAAAGGTTTAACCTCACAGGTAGTGAAACTGCTGTATTCTGGAAGACAGGCTGTGTAGCACTAAATTGCTGTTTAAGGGAGAGGCCTGCATTTCTACCTGCATCTGTTTTTGAAAGCATGGAATTGGTTTTACGAAGCATTCTGGTATTGGGAGGGGGGAAAACCCACCAAGCTGCTTCCCCCCAACCCACACCTGTACTGTACCTGTGGTGGTTTGTATCTAGAGGGCAAGGAAAGCTTTTGAAGACTGTTACCTTAACCTCTGGTATTGGTATTATGGTTGCTGAAAGTTTGGTTGTTTCATTCTGGCAAATGAGTTTTGCCAGTGCTCTGCATTGTGCTACTACTCCATTATTGACCAAGAAAGAAGAAAGGATAAAATCAAATGGTCAGCAAACACAGTATTTCAGAAGAAGGGAAGCGTGGGGGTCGATGGTTCCTCTCCTGGCCGGCCTCCCGGGGTCAGTCCCGCTGCTCCCGGCCGAGCCGGCTCCCGCGGGTCCCGGTGCGCTCATTGCTCCCCCAGCGAGAGCTGAGCCGGGGGCTTTGCCTCTGAATGGGCCCGAGCAAGAAGTTAGCAGTGCTCCATTCCGTGGATGTAAAAAGTACCTTCTCAGAGGTATTTACTATTTAAATTCACTATGCCTTTTTTGCAGGACTTTGTACTTAGGCAAAGAAATTGATTTTATGGTTTTTCAAGTTGCTTCTGTTGCAGAGATCTTATCGCATAAGCTGAAAGCTGCAGCTTTCTGACTGTGCAAGATGGGCAATTTGTGAAATTAAATAAAATTCCTAACCCCTTTTTTGAGCTCTGTGGAAAGCTTTTTGTGAAGTAAGCGTTTACAGTGAGGAAAAATGCAATAGTTATCTGGTTGAGGTTGTTAAACCTGAAGCTATCCCATCATCTCATAGAATCAGCAAGGAATCCTGTTGCATTCAGGATCTGTTTCTCTCTGACTCTTTCTTCTCTCTCCTTGTTAGATCACCTCTGATTAAAACAAAGCACTGGAGCATTTATTCTGTATTATGAGAAATAGGAAGAGGGTGGAGAAATCTGCTTTGAATTACAACAGAGGATCCAAAGGGAAGGACCATTATTGAAATCTCGGCCCCATGAATTACTAATACTTCACAACAGCTTCAGTGGGACTAAAATTTCACTCCAATCTGTGTCGATTATGAGCTCCTCAGTTTTCTCCTGGGGCTATAAAATGGAAAAGGATCCAATCCTGATTAAAGAGTAGGTGTGATTTGAATGGAAGGTGATTACTAAAATCTCTCTAAAGTCTTCTACCCTGCTTGTGCAGCAAGCTTTTCTTATTTATAATAGCATAGCAGAGCTATCCAAGCAGAAAATTACACCAGAGAGAAAGAGTTTTCTGATTATCTCTGATTAGGTTCAGTGCTAACCTTGTAAATTTGCCTGTCAGGTGGGGCACTGCCAAATCACCCATAAACCTGATGTTCTACAAAAGATGGAAAGGGTGAGGAAACTCCTGCACTTTTGTATTTTTTGGTACTTTATTTTTTGTTTTTTCTCCAAAACGATTTTTGCAAAGATGAATCTAGACTCTTGGATGAGAGCTACTGAGCTACAGTTCAGTTACATTAATTAGTCATTTAGAAGTGCTTTGTGTTCGTGGATTTCTGTTTATTTATGTGTATGGATTTGTAAGGCCAACAAAGGTCTGAGGTCTGTCCTGTTTGGAGGTAGTGTAGCTTGGATTGGTCTGTGGAAGTCAAAGCAGGGCTATGTTTAAGCACATGGGTGAGTGTTATTCTTTTCCCTTTTTTATCATCTTCATATTCTGTTGTCAGCTTAGATGAGCTTTTTCATAGCCAAAGACTTTAATTTTTAATAAAGTAATTGCAGATGAAGTCTTACAGTAAGGCTTGTATGTATTTGAATCCAAATAGGGATGGTTGGGAGGGCTGTTATATTTGCATATGCCCTACAAAATGTTTAGGCAACATCAAGAGTTTATGCTAAAAGTAACAGTACTGAAGTAAATTTACTTGTCCTTCCCTTTTCTGGTAGAAGCTGAAGGCCTAAATATACCCTTTGGAATAGTACTTGTGATATACCAAATTGGTGTCAGTTTAAGCTGAAGACAGCTGTTGGATACAAACAATTGCAGCAAAGTGAATCAATCATTCTGTTTCAGTTCAGGAGAGTAAACAGGTTTGCTTTCCAGGTTTTAGGGTGTGTTAGATATGTCTCTTTAGTGTTACAGAAAAATGACAGTGTTTTACTTGCAATGAAATTGGCATTTTGAAAATGCTTGGTACCATTTTGGTTTAGCGAGGGATATACTTTGAGATACTAAGACATGCAGATAATATGTTCTCAAAATGATTTGAGACAGTGTTGTCTTCAGCCTAAGTTTAAAATTTGGCTGGTAATTGTATTTAATCATTGTAAAAGGCCTGTTTTACTGTGTACGTGAGGTTTTGGTGGGGCTACCACTTATCAAGTACACCTTCTTACATCTTTATTTATGTTAATTACTGGCAAAACAATGCATAGAAGTTACTTCTACCATAATATTTTGTAGCTAACTTTTATTTTGTATTTTTGTGGCTTGCATACACCTTCTCCAGAACTGCTCCAGCCAGGTCTGCTCTGCTTTCTGGAGGTGGTTGAGCTCTTGCACTGAAGGTAGCCCAGCAGGGTGTTGGTTGCTGTGGATTGTGGAGCCTTGTGTGTGCAGGGTGCAGGTGTGAGGGGCGTGGAAGGACCTCCAGAACATCACCTGGATGCAGTCCTGCTGCTCAGCCTGTGCTCGTTATTTATTCAAAGAGGAGAGGAGAAACTTCTGTGGAGCAGGGGTGGCAAGTGCAACGGTGCCAGTAGGTCCAGGGAATGTTGTGACCTGCTAGCTTATATTCAGTCTGTAAGTGCCTGTGAACAAAACACCTGGGCTCTGATTCTCTCAGCCTGCACCAGCACATTTCTCTTGTACATTCCCTTATTTTCACTCAGTGGTTTCAGAGCTTTGTAGGGAGGTATGTGACTATAAAAACCTCGGGGTGATGACAAAGATCCTGATAAAGTATTTAATACATCCTTGAGGTGTATGCATCTTTTTGTGCTGCTCTTGCTTGTTTATATGCTGTTCTTGCTTCCTATCTAGAAAGTACATGGCAGCAATTTCCTAAACAAACAAAACTCTACTACTTCACATACCAATTTAATTAGTGGCCTTTGATTCTTCCAAAAATTACATCAGTAATCGTTCAACTCTCCACAGTATTTATTTTTCTGTCCCAATTTATAAATACATAAAACTGTTGTGAACCTTGCAGTTCACAAAATACTTTGTTTTCTTTTTCCTCTGCTCTGAAATGTTTTTTTTTTTTTACCAGTGGATTTATTTTTTTTCATATTGCTGTCTGAATTTTTAGTAAGTTAACACTAAGATTATTTGAATATAATATGAATAATGGAAAATCTAGGAACAAGGATATAAATGCACTTCACAAGATACAAAATGGTACCTATATCAATTCCATTGTAACAATCAGGCAGGTGAGGCTAAGTTATTGATGTATGCCATTTACATTTCTATTACTTCTTTCTGTTGTTGATGTTTTTTCAGGATAGCATGGAAGAAGTTTTTCCAGGAAAAAAAAATGAAGTAAGCTTTAGTAATTTTATCTATTGGTGACATATTGTCTTGAGGAAATGTAATGTGGTTTATGGTTAAATTAGGTCTGTGTTATAATTTAAATTTGTTATATCAAACATGTAATTTTGGGCTAAATGCAGTGATCTGAATGTATTGGAAAGGATATTAGAGTTGTGGGAAGAAGACAGAATGTGTACTGCTCTTGAAAATGCTGCTTTTTATCATGGTGTGGGTCCTGATATGATTAAAAGTGCAGTTTCACAAATATGTACTTTCAGAACTGTTCAGATAAAGCTGTTGCCAATTGTCTGATGTGTTCCAGGCAGCTGGAAATCCCACAGATGATGATGTCTCACCCATTGTGAATTATTGCTTAAAGCAAATACACGTCCTGGCGTTACAGCAAACTAAGAATAAACATGCAGATTAGAAGCAGTGGTGTACATGACATTTCAGAGCATGTTTATTTTTCTAGAGCTTTGTTATCTGATATAGGTTTCAAAGAAATGAGTATTTTTGTCATCTGCAGTCTGTCGCTTCCACTAAAATTTCTGCCGTTCCCAAGTTTTTTGTCTCGTCCTTGTACACAAGGCCCCTTTGTTCCGCCTTCTGTCCAGGGGTTCTTCACCTCTGGGTGGTGATGATGTGATGTTCTCTTTGCTTCCTGTCATAGAATGGTTTGGGTTGCAAGGGACTTTTAAAGGGTCATCTGGTCCAACCCCCTGCAAGGAGCATAACACAGAACCATGGACTAGTTTGGACTGGAAGGGACCTTTAAAGGTCTTCTAGTGCAACACTCAGTCTTTGATTAGATCAGGTCTTCTTGCTCTCCAGCAATAGCACAACAAGTAAAACTAATACCTGGAAAAGGGCAGTACTGTTTGCCCTAATGTCTCCTCATGAGCTGTCACCCATCCTCACAGTGCTTGCTGAGGAAAAAGCAAATTTTTCTCATTTTATTTCTGTATTTCATATCCATGTTGCCAGCCAGCCATGTGCACGCAAGTACAATTTTCCAGATGGAATTTTTTTCTGGTTTTTCTCTTAAAAGTTTGCACTACATTAAGCTTTTTTTTTTTTTTTTTTTCATTTGTGAAAATGCAGCTTTACAGAAATTGTGATGCATTAAAAAATAGTAAATTGTTAGATGCTATTGAAATGAGAGGCATAGAAAAGAAAATAATCAAATTATTGCTGGAAAGGGGAAATATGGCCAGGTGGTAGTATTAACATTGACAATTAATATGATTTTTAGTTTACTTACTGATATGTCTGTCCCAGCATTCAAATAAAATGTAATCCTTTGAAGTGGTATATCTCTGGTGTTTAGCAGAAGATAAAAATGCAAGCTTGTTTTCAATGACATTTCAATCACAGAAATTTCAAAACCATGAAAAAAAATATAAAAGCATTTCATTTTAAATGGTCAGGAAATAGGTAATGTTTTCTGCTAAAGGTTCACTCTCCTTACCCTCCTTAGTTCATAGGAATCCTAAAATGTAATATTCCGGGCCACCATGATCTTTTCTCAAAGTTAAAATGTGCTCCTCCCCAGTGTGAAATTTGTGCCGAAGTGTAACCAAAGATCCTGCAAAGTTTTTGCCTGCTTATGCTAGAAAGCTTTCCTAATATTGTTGCTGCAGAGTTTGATGACCATTACTGCCCTGCAGATTTTGTTTGGCTGTCTAATACAGGTGTAGTTTCTTGTGGTACTTAATAGGCTAGACATTTTTCAACTTGTTGACTTTAGGGAATTTTGGGTATTCCTGGAATTCAAGACAAGAAGCAACATCTGGAGCTTAAACCTTAAATTGACTAGAGTAGAGGCCTAGCTACTTCAAAAGCTGTTACATGTGCTTGTGGACCTTCTTCCCCATGTCTCATGTTTCAGTAAATGGCTTTGTCCTAAAGAAGGACAAAGCAGTAATCATCTCACACTAGATAAATTGCACACAATCAGTGGGGTGGTTTTTGGGAAAGTAAGGGTCACCTATTCACATTTAGTTAGTCTGATCATTCTTCTGGGCATATGGCTGGATATATTGTCTTCACCTGTCTCTGAGATACAATTATACATCAATATCTATCATGTTAGGTGTATTGTCTTGTGTGAATGGTGGGCTTTTTTGATCTTGTTTATGAATTGATAAAACAAACAGCCAATAACTATTTTGTCAAATACTGGCTTGCAAGGCTCCGTTTATTTTCCTATAGATACTACATGTTCTGAGTCCTTTTTAATGGAATCTGTGAACCATTGTGTAATTTATTGCGCCAATTAACACAAGCCAATACCTTTGCAAGTAATTAAATCAGTTTAGAAATGTTGCACAACTCACCCATCTGTTTGAAGTGACAGCTAAATTGCAGTATAATACAATTTTAAAAGTATACCTCCATAACCTCTACTTCTGTGACAGCACCTGCACTGTGTGCATGTATATTCCCCTATTAAAAAATGTAATTTTAATTACATGCTGTATATATTCTTTATTCTAGCCCATTACTTTTATCCCCATGTGTAGAAATGCTGAATCCAAGAAACAAGGTAGTAAATAATGCTGCCTTTTAATGAGCAATTAAAGCAGCCTATCATCAGCCTTGGCATCAGCTGTGTTACTAATTCAAAGTACAGCTATGCTTAGAATAAAGCGGTGCTGGGAAGTACAGTCGGCCTCATCCTGACAGGATACCACTCTCCAGGGGCAGCAGTTCTTCGTTTCATAACCCATCCTGCCAAGTGATGGTAAATGTAATACAAAGCTGAGTGCACCCTGCACAGTTTGTCCTGAGTTGTCTGGACCTTTTTGTGGCCTTTGTGAGGGGAAATGGAGCTCTGTGTAAAAATCATCAAGTGCACGCAGTATGGCTCTGCAGGCAGCTGTCGGGGAATACCTGGCGCGGGTCGCTTGAGGCTGCAGATGGAGCTCTGGGGACACAAGAGGCCGTGGGCCGCCAGCTCCGTGTGACCAAGGGCGCTGGTGCCGCGGGGATGGGCACAGGGACACGGAGGGAGCCGGGGCTGCCCCTGGCTGGGGCTGGGAGGGGCCCAGAGCCCGGGGCTCCTTTGCTGGGAGCGCTCCGCGGAAGCGCCGGGCCCGCCCGCTCCTGGCCGCTCCTGTCACCCCGCTCCTGTCACCCCGCTCCTGTCACCCCGCTCCTGGCCGCTCCTGTCACCCCGCTCCTGTCACCCCGCTCCTGTCACCCCGCTCCTGGCCGCTCCTGTCACCCCGCTCCTGTCACCCCGCTCCTGTCACCCCGGTCCCGGCCGCTCCTGTCACCCCGCTCCTGTCACCCCGCTCCTGTCACCCCGGTCCCGGTCGCTCCTGTCACCCCGCTCCTGTCACCCCGGGCCCGGCCGCTCCTGTCCGCTCCTGTCCCCCCGCTCCCGGCCGTGCGGGGGTGGCCTCGGGAACGGGCACGCTGGGGAGCTCCTGCACAGCACCTACTACGTCCAGACTTAGTGTCTGTTCCGGAGGCCAGCGGAAGTTCATTTTCTGCTGTAAATGTGATGATAGTAAGATAAGCTGTCCTGTCTGGTGAAACAATCCAATAATGCGGGTTTTGATACCTCAAAGACAGCGACAGAGAAGAATTCTGCTGTGTTCAGCCTCCGTGCAAATACTCTTGTAATAGATTCAATATCAGATGTCTGGCTAATGGGGAGATAAGAGGAGAGCTGAGGCAACACAGACAGCAGAAGCAGATAAAAAGGTTAAAACATTGAAATTGTGGAATAAAGTATACTTGATTAAGTGGGAGTTAAACTGAAACATGAAAAAATGCTATTTTGTGTTCTGATGAACTATCCAAGGTTGTGAGGAAAGGTAAAAGGAATAAGGAAAAAAAGCCAAACTACCTTAGACTTGTGATAGTGATCTCTGCAGGCAGAGGCAAGATGAAAGATTTTTTTTCCATATACCTGAGCTAGACAATATCAAAGAAAAGATTTTTGAAGGAACAACTTCAAGTGCTACTTGTCCCTTGAAACTTGCTGAAATCAGTTTGCAGGTATTAGTTTAGAACTGTAAACCTGTCAGGTAAGGGCCCTCTCTTCACAGAAAGACAGTGTTCTTATCTTTGTGGCTTGTTTGAATGAATACTTTTAGATGGGAGAATGCTGAGCTATGCAAAAACACATAAAGAAAATGGAAAGAGTTTTGGAAATAACAGGGAAATGTACCAGATTGAAGCAGATGAAGCAGATTAAAAGTACAGAAGGACAGAGTAAGGCTAAATGACTTTTGTAAATCAAGGGAAAAGCTTGTAATGGTGCTGCGGGGTGTTCTCTTGCTTTTACAGCTATCCTGAGATACCTAGAGATCCCATTTTTCTTTGGAGAAAGATGTCATGTTTGAAAATAGGCCAGAGAAAGGAACTCTTAAAGAGAAAAGGGATTCTTGATAGATGCAGATGTGGTAGGTGTTAGCCAGTACACCTCAAGTTTGAGATATTTGCTTCTCCCAAATAAAAGTTGTTTGCATTACAAAACCACTGCACTTAATTCTGTCCAGCTTGATATGTAATGCTGCCTTTGCAGAATAAGTGCTCAAGGATAAATCTTGCATGACTAATAAATGCCTCTTGCTCTTGGCTCTTTCAGGTGAGGCTGAGATATAATGTAGATTCAGCTAATATGCAGACCTAGCAGAAAACCAGATTTTTTTTCCTGTGTTAGGCAAGTCATCAGAGGAGATACTTGACACAACTTAATTGCAGGTGCAGTTGAATAAATAAGGTACATTCTTTCTTTTTTTTTTTCCCCAGATGACTCCTCTTTTTCCATTTCATGAAGTCATATTTTTAACAAGAGAAAAGGAAGCAGATGCTATTCAGAACAATGTTCCATGTCATATAGATCTCCCTTTTTTGGTGCATTGCTGCTGTAATAGGCCAGTGTCAGCACTTTTAAGAAGGTTTTCTACATACTGTTTTCACTTAGGGCACTGCAAATTTCTCTGGAAAATCTATGAGAATCAATTAAGTAAATGAGAAAATAGAATGCTTGTAATTAAGATAATCAAGCTACATGAAATCTACCCTACTAGTGCTAATATCTGTATATCTCCAAGCTGTCTATTAATTAAACACCATGTAAGTGTAGCAATTAGACTCAGGCTGCTTTGGTGGAAACAAGAGATGAAAATGATTGGAGGGGTTTTGCTGTATATAAAACTGTTGGTTGCTTTAAAGCATCTCACTGTGGTTTGTAAGGTTGCTGTGTTGCTGCAGGCACTCCTGGGATGCCTAAGGACTCTGTTGCAGGCTACAACTACTTCTGGTGACCACTTCAGTTTGCAAAAGCTACCTTTCTTCTCAGGGGTGGGGTTATTTTCCCTTCCATTTCATGAATGAGTTTTGGATATTGAGCTCTAAAGCCAGTGGAAAAAAGGTTCGATAGTTTGTTTTGTGTAGGAAACTGCAAAGGGAAGAATGCGGAGAGGTGAATTTTTCTGATGTTCTTACAAGAAAAGGGACTTCTTCCTACTTTTGTGTTATTTTGGCTTTTTGCTTTTATTTTGATATGAGGACCCTTAAGTTGCCCAGACCTCCCTGAGGAACAAAACAATATCTTAAGATAGGTGTGTCAGGAGACAGGCTACATGCGACTTACTGGGTAATCTGAGTGTACTCAGACTGTGATAATTCATTTGTTTTCTGGTGCTTTGTGGGGTGGGGGGAAGCAAAAGGCTCTGTCAGGGTAATTGTGTGTCTGTGAGAGACAGGGGAGGAGCCCTTCCCTCTGTATGGGTGACCTGGCTGGTGACACAGCAACTTCAAACAACTTTATTATGGTTTTATGCCATGTGAGTTTGAGGACATTTCTCCTTTTCTCCTGTGTACGGCTTTTGACAGCTGCAAGCCCACAGGTTAAGAGACCATGCAAGTAGCAGAGGAGCCCTGCTGAGGGTGTCAAAAAGCCTTGCCACCTCAGAATGTGCATATTGTCAAACCTGGGTCTCATTGGCTGGGGATGCCAAAGCAGCTAAATAGGGCAGAGCAAGGATGACCCACGTGCTGCTTTGCCAGATATTGCCATGGCTGCATTAAAATTACTGCTTTGAAGTTCAGAAGCTTCAGATGAAGTAGTACACGTGATCCATGTGGACATCAGCTTGATGAAGTTGTTGCACAAATAATGAATAAAAGTAGTATTGTGTTTAGTTTATTTTTTTCAATTTTTAAGAAAAAAACTGCTTTTACAGCACAATATTCTTCCTCATGACAAATGAGCCAATTCACTGACACTTGTTTTCAGGTAATACAATTTATGTTTCTAGAAAGAAGTGAAGAAGAAAACGTGCAGGACACCTTCAATTTTTCACTTTTTTTTTTTTTTATTATTATTTGACATTAATACAAAAAAATAGTATCTTGATTATCAGCTTTGCTGGCAGTCCCACAAAACTGTAAATAATACATTAATCTAAAAGAATGCACTCCTACAGACACTACAGATAAAACAATATATACAGTTTAGACAAATAAATACATAAGTACAGCCAGTCATATATAATGATACACCTAAATTTCTGTTACTGTTGACAAGCTTTTCTAGTTAATTACACTCTTCATTTACAAATTGCCATTGCCATCTACATTATAAAGACAAAAAACCCTCAAAGAGTCAAAATTGATACTTAACATTATTATTAGGAAATATGGAAAATGAACCTTGAGGCTTGTGTTTAAATACTCTCAGTGTTTTAGCAAAATAAAAAAGGAAAAATGCTTTTGTGAAAAAGTTCCTCCTAAAGAGAGGCACTTCTCCCCCAGCTGCTTTGCTCAATGTGCTTTTTTCATATGCATTTTGGAATCAAAATGTGATTACAGTCAAACTTTCAAAGTGACTAGAAGCCAGCATGTTTAACCAAGTTGTCATTTGTCCCATGCCCAATGAAACAAAATGACCTTTAAGTAATGTAAATATTTTTGTGATTAAAGGAAGTCTATTGAAAACATTTGTTTCTTAACAGTATCCCACATGGCACAAATACTACTGAGTGGAAGGGAAAACTGTCCCTATAAGTAGATGTATTGCTACCTTTCCATATCCAGGTTCCAATAGTGAAATTTCTGAGCAAAGTGAACACAATAAATCTAAGTGTAATGAGCTAATGAAATCTAATACCAGAAAAATAATAGAAGTAGAAAATTAGGATTTTGTTGTGTGATTTTAAATTCACTTGACAGCAAAAGAAAAAATATCTTTTACATTCAAAAGTTAGGGCACACATGCTTAAGGCTCTTGAAACACTGGACAAATATAATGCCTCACTCAGCTCCATGCATAACAGAATTCTACATAGCAAGCAGACTGACACATATATACAGCTGAATACAGAAGAAAATGCCTTAGAAATATGTACATCAGTTTCAAGATGAACATTTACATTTCTGTTGAAGGTCTGTCTATTTATAAATGGCAGGAAATACATTTTTTCAGATACTATTTTCAAGGTGTACCTTGCAATTCTTAATGCAAGTCTACTTGTATTAGGAGAAATTCAAGGCTACCATGCTGCTTGAGCCCTGAGGTATTTGGATTGGGAGCCCTGCTGTCCTCCTGGTTACTAAGCAAAGGCCACAGAAGCATCAGCAGAAATAAGGCAACCAAATCCATTTGTTTGTGATTCAGAACCCCCAAATTACTGCACAGTGCAGAGGGATAGCAGAAGTGATTGCAGCCTGCGGGTTCAAATTATTACAAAATGTGTTCTGGGCAGGATGGCATCTGTGCTATCTGTTTTACCCAAGGGCTGGGGATGAATTCCTCCCGCATTTCCATTCATAAACAAGAATATTATGGGACTTGTGTAAGGAAATCTGAACTTCACCCTATCAGCTTGTTATATATTCGCTTATGCAATTAGTTTTACCTTGGAAGTTCTGGATTTAATAGGGCATAGCAGCTTTAATAAGGTCTGGATCAGCTAGGGGAGGCTAACTCTAATTGTGCTGCAAGAGATTTAGTTTCTAATAAAAATTACTGGGGTTTTGGTTTGGGTTATTTTTATTTATGAAGGGTACACAAGCTCCTGTTAACAGTAACTTCTAGGCTGCCTGTTGTGTAGCTTCATCTTCAGATCTGACGTAGATTTGCTTGAGATGGCTCCTGCTAGTGCCTTAAAAGCCAGGCACACTTTACCTTATTTACAAGTAGTTTCTTTTGAAATGATAGTGCTGCATCTGTGAACAAGACTAACAATTTGCCATGAAACTGCAAACATTTTAGGATAGTATCTTCATTCCTCTGTTACTGTTGTGAAGTGCTGTGTACATCTATGGCAACATCAGCTCAAAGTTTCCTTTTAAATTCTTCTTCAGTTAATTTCTGACAACTTTACAGACATTCTGAATAACATACAGACTTAACAGTTTTGCATATGTTACACATAATGCCAGCTGCAATGAATGAGACTGTGTGTGCTGAGCATGGTGTGAGTAATCTTCAGCTGAGAATATATATGGTGAGTTTTGGTTTTTTGTAATTTGTGTGTGAGTTCTTCATTCCAAGTTATTTGCTGAGCAGTATCATATTTCACCTCCTTGTTATAAGGTGGTACTGAATAGAGATGGCCTGAATTCATCAATGAGTTTTCATGACATTTCGTAAACATTCACATTCAAAATACATATAAGCATGTTATGAAACTTGAATAAATCTTGTGTACTTGATCTCCTGAGTGGGACCTCAGTGAGTATTGACTGTGATGAGTAAACTGAGAACTTTAAAAGGTTTTTAAAAATGATAGAATTTGTGTCGTTTTAATAGGTTTTTCCTTAAAAACCCTCTATTTTGGTGTGAAGTTTGTACATAACTGTTATGTATTCTGTTGTATGTCCAATCAACAGAAAATTGATTGCATTCTTTGATTGGAATAAAATGCAATTCCTCTTTTCTACACCATTAAAAATCTGTTAGAATCTTGTTTCTATATGTACTGCAGCAAAAAGTAAAGCTTCCCCTTAAAAAGCTGCTTTTGTGTTACTTGTTTTCAGGTAAATAGTGCACTGACTGATGTTGAAGAAATATGCTGCTTATTGACACTTTTAGCATTCAGTATAATTATATATTGCTATTCAATGTGTTTAATGGAGAATCCATTAATACTAATGAGAGACATTGCCTTGCTTTGTGATTAAAAGTTAAGATATTCATGCTTTTCTCATATATTTTAAAGATAGTTTTTCATACATCTCCCCTGTCTTATTTCACCTACAGATTTACTTAATTTTTAAATTGTATTACATATTTTATGGGCTATTTTAAGAAGTGTAAAGAAATGGGTTATTCTGAAATAATTTAAAGAAATACCATTTGGTGGATGAAAATATATTTCAGTGTGTGGGTTTGTTTTAAGGCCAATGGAACTTTGATGTTCTTACCTGTCTAAATTCTGCTATTACACCATTAGTAAGCTATTTGGGAATTGCACACGTACTATAAAATACATCTGTCAAGGTAGGTATATAAGTTCAGTGCAAATGTATGCTGCTTAATTTATTAACAAGGTTCTAAATAGAGATGGTTGTAGGGTGTCAAAAGAAGAATAAAAGTATGTTTGTAATTCTTCATTTCTTAGAGCCTGAGTCTATCTCAGAGGCTGGGGTGTGAATTGTTAAGCAGCTCATAATAGTTTATTACTGTCCTTTTACACACAGATGCGAGAATGGATATGTGCAATAGATGATAATATACAAAATCTGAGATTTGACTCCAGATTCTTTCAGTTGGCATAATGTCCTTATGAAAAAGAGCCTGAAGTTTGTAAACCAGTAGTCAAAGTGAGAATGAAAAATCAGTCATTAAAAATCCTCTCACCGTTAATATCCCACAGTTTAACCTGTAAATCAGCAGATCACTTTGTCAAAAAATAACCAAACTCAACCAAAATTTTAAAAAAGGTATTTACATCTGTAAAAATCTTAACATCGAAGGTGTTTCTTGCTGGACATGTCATTCCAAATTCTGTGCATTTCTTCTGGTGTTATCTGGTGCACTGTGATCACCCTGCGGTACCTGCACAAGCTGTAGGCCATTTTCCAGTGATTGAAGCCACTGTTTTGGAAGGGGTGAATGCCCAGCTTCCGAAGGCAGAGTCCAACGTACACATCTTCAAGATGTAGAAGTCTGGTATGAAGGGAGGTTTTGTAAATCAGTTCTGCTACATCAGCTGAAAAAATGTAGCCAGTGCCTGAACAGAAGGGTGGGTAATTGCTGTCGGGATACAGATCTCTGGGCATGTACCACTTACTGCGAACATCTCTTATTGGTCCTCCATTTATAACATAACCTGTGAAGTACCTTCTCCTTGGCTTGGTGTTAGGTTTGAGCAGCTTATAAATAAGATTGTCCATATTTACAAAAATATCACTGTCTGTCTTCATAACATACTTCGCTTTTGAACAAAATGTTGCTACCCACCTCATCCCCATCAACGTTTTCAGAGTGAGGTTATGGTAAGAATCGATAAAATCTTCCACAATAATGTCATGAAAAATTTGGCTTTCTTGCTCTACCATTTGATTTAACACAGGATCTGCGTTTTTTCCAAGAAGAAATAGTGTGGAGATCTTAATTCCTTTGAAGTTGTTTTCATCGCCCCACGTTTCTCGAATGGCTTGCCTTGCGTCAAACTCTTTGTGAGTCGTACTGATAAGAATGACCAGGAACGGGGCGCTCTTCTCACACTTGTTGGGTTCATTGATAAGGAAGTCAAAGGAATGTGGATTTATAGGTCGAGTTCTTATGTTGCCAAAGGAAACATTTTTTCTGGCTATGGATATGCTACTGACCTGTCTGTGGCCCGTGTAGGAAGAAGTAGGACGAGTTATACTTAAGTACCAAAGAGCGCTTGCCCAACAAACTACTGTCAAAATGTATAAACATGAGACCTTTGAAGCCATTGTTCCTCTAGCTCTTCTATTCCATGTGATGAACCGATAGCCTTTGTACCGTGGGTGCACCTGTGTCCTGGAGAGGCAGCATATTATTAATGAAACTTGAAAGTTCGATATAGAAAAGTAACTCTGTAATCATTCATGGATCTCAAATAGGACCTATTAACCCTGATGATACTCAGCTTTTTTTCTTTTACTAGCAGCGGCTTCCATTTCTTGGAATTTTCTGTTATTTCTGAAAAATATGAAGAAAAATTTTCCATTGTGAGACCATAAAAGCCTAGGGCACGAGCTTATATATGGTTGGCCATTAATAAGATAAGTAACTTAATGCATTTCTCAGATATTCCTTTTTTTCTCATGAGGTACCAAAATGCAAGTTAGTGTACTGGAATAGAGCAGCGTAACTGAAGTAATGCCTTTATGATTGGTAATTTCTCTCAGATGGTTTTATATAAAAGAAGATAAGCATGCATAACATGTTGACCATTTAGATAATTTTAAAGGTATTTGAAAATTATTTTATAGTTTCTAGCATTTTCTTGCTTCTTACCACTTCTTCTTGCCAATCTTTCAAAATGTGCTGTGGAACATTTTTAAATTATTTAAAGAATGAAAAATAGTGTACTTTGTTCTAGGATTAGCAGCATCTATGGCAGCTATGCACACAAATACTTACAAATCTAATTTGATCTAAATGTTAACGTGTGTCCTGCTAACAAGAACACACTTTGGTGGAAATCAGACAGAATGGAACTCATTGGGAAAGGTACAGAAGAGAGAGAGATATGTATACTGTCTTACCCATGCAAAGATCAGCGCTCGAGTAGTTTCCATAAAAGTCTAAAAATAAATTAACACAGTTCAGTTATTCTTACTGGTTTCCTTCTCCTCTCCCCCCAAAAGCAGTGTTTCCGTGAGCAAACATAATTTGTGGACCACGTAAGATGAATCACAATGGCAGCCTAGTGGTACTTCACTAGGTGGTGTGCAGAGAGTTGCCTGCCTGGACAGGGTTCTGACACTGGCAGCCCTGTCTTGGGCTGTTCCAGTCTTGCCTCCAGCATCAGGTAGTTTTGAGTCTTTCCTGGATTGAGGCAATGTGCCAGCCCTGAACCTTCCATTGCTCTTGGCAATTTTGCTGGGAACCAGTTCAGTTTATCATCATTTTGTGGAAATGAGACAAGCTGCCTCAAGCCTGCCAGCTCAGTGCTGACTCCTCCAAGGCACATCAGTAGCTGGAGAGTGCCTGTAGGCTCCACCTTCCTGAGTTTTACTGTTGTGTTACTTCAGAGCTAAAGGATAGTAGAAGCATGCAAAGAGGAGCTTTTTGCAAGAGTCTCTGAAATATTTAATGCTTACTTTGGATGGAACAAAATATGTATTCAGATAAAAAGATAGAAGCCTTGTCTTAGAAATGTCCTCTCTGATTTCACACCACTGACGCATTGCGGTCAGACCACCCCATAGGCAGGCCATCAGAATGAAAGGACTGTTAGGTACCCTGTGCATTGTTTCACACTGATGTTTAAGAACAACAGAGAAACAACCTGAACATTTGCTAAATCTATATAGACTGTATTCTCCTTATAAATTCTTATAGCCAGTACTGTCCTGCTAGTCTTCATTACATGCACTTTTAATTATTTAATGACCGGAACTCACATGCTGATCTTTCCTTTCACAAACTAGGGTAATGTGAATTTTTTGCCTGTTCCAGAGCTTCATCACTTTCAATTCGTTTTGCCCTATAACTGGGGCAATTTAATTAGGTGGAGGTGGGCTGTGATCTCCTTCATTGCTTGTCACAGGACTCAGGCTTTACAATCTTTTCCTACCAAGCAGTACCACCAAATGTTTGGGAGCAGTGCATTTAAGTGAGACCTTTAATTGCTCCACAGGGCTGCAGAACACAACAATCTTGGCAGGGCAGACACATGTACTTCCTAAATAAATATGGTTGCGATAAATATATACACAGATGCTACTGTAATGTCTGGAGAGGGGATGTATCCTGCTTTAACAACCTGCTGTGATACAGTTCTGAGAAAGGCAAAACCCATCCCTGGTCTGGTAGGTTGGTTGTGTTTCTGGCTTCACTGTGAAGCTCTGCTAATACTCCCACTGGAAATGCCAGTGAGGAAAACCACCAAGGGCAAAAAGCCATAATGTAATGACGACACAAGAGTGTAAAGTCTAGAAAACTGTGTTTATAAAGAAAGAAATACAGCAGTCGTGGATTGGAGCTGTAGAGTGAGAGATACTAAGTAAGTCAGTGTGTTTAATAGACTCCAGCATTAAGGTCTCACAAGTAAGTGTAATATTCTGCATATGATGTATTATTTTAGGAAACTATGTATTACATTATCGAAAAGTGTATTATGTTCTGCACCTTTTCTTTCATAAGGATAGGTGCATTAGTTACCATGAGCACTGTGCAATATCTGAGGGAAAGTAAAATTGTAACCAATGCCTCTTAGAAACTGCAAAATTACATAAAATTGCTTTTCAGTCCAGCAATGTCATGGCTGTAATATCGAATCTTGTGTGCTCTGAAAGGATTGGAAGCAACAAAAGCCTTACTCCATTTTGAAAAAAGATTCTAAGCTGTTGTAGGGAATTTTTCCTCAGTTATGAAATCTATAGGTAGCTGTGTGGGATGAATGCTTCTTATATTGGCCCTTGGATTGCTGGGTCTTGAAACAAATTTATCTTTTTCTATTTGGCGCGGGGGTTTTGTTTTGTTTTGTTTTGTTTGTTTTTCCTTTTTTTTTTGTTTTTTTTTTTTGTTTTGTTTACTTTGTGTTTTAAAAGAAAAATAAGAGTTGAGATGGTTTGCTTTGGTTTGGAGTGTTCTACATCGACCCGGCAGAATCTTTGAGCAAAGTGCAGGTGAAGTGAGTGGTTAAGAGTGCACAGGCTGTAGTTTTCCTGATAAGTGAAATTTTACATTGACTTATTTTTTAGGATGATTGAGGGGAAAACCAAAATGAGAGCTCCCTCCTATTCCAGCTCTTGTGAGGTGAAGATATAAAAATGAAAGTTCATATTCTTTCTTTACTTGAGCTTTGTGCTATACATGGGGAAGAGATTTGAAAGGAAAGAGCATAAGCAAAATTGGCAAATAGTGTGAATACAATACCTGTACAAATAGCTAATGCAATTAGCTGAGAAGTCTTGGTCTGTAATTTAGGTGAGATTATTTTTGCCTCCAGGACTGATCTCTCTTCCTCTTTGTAGTATCACAGAGGGCTTGGATAAGTAGCTATGCTGTGTATTTTTTTGGCCACAGAGCAAATGCTCCTACAGATTATTTCTGGTAACATTGGTCCCGCCCAGTAACTTCAATAATGTGTATTTTGTATTGGTATAAGAAAATACTTAGCTTGATTAGGCAGGGAAATATGAAATAAGCAGTGAAATGCTTACTTTGTGATGATTTAGCAGTCAAGAATTTCAGAGGTTGCCAAATTCCATTATTTAAGATGATGCTAATTAATCAAGATCCTAAACTAGCACCTAACTCAGGCTTAGCTGCAACACAGGAATAATTCTAGGAATTTTGCAAAATTATTCACAGTATCAAAGTCTGTGACAGCAGACCTTTTTGTTGTCATGTGTTGTGACCTGTAACAAATTTACAGCCTTGTGGGACTTGTATATCAAGAATGTGAATTACATGGAGTGAAATCGGAGGGTAAAACGAATGTACTCAAATTATAGTGAATTAAAAATTTTGTGTTAATTGCTCATTTGGAAAAGAGGAGGAGTAAAGTATGTGAACTAAGATCACTATGATCAGAATAATGACTGAAAGCACTTCAATGCCCACGTTACTGTACTTCCTTTAGCAGTTTGCCCAGAAGTTATTCAGAATACTTTTAACCTCATCAATCGTAAATATTTCAATATTTAAGTGTGTAACAAATTCATTTATATATTGTATTTTAATCCACTTAGATGATGGATTCAGTATATCATCACTACAAGGATGACTTTTTTTTTTTACTTGTACCATGATCTTGTTTAATTTGGTGTTGAAATTCGAAGACCTTCTAACCAGGAGGATATGGGATGTCACAGGGAGAGTGGAAAGCTTTTATCAGCTTTGGATTTCATCTTTTGGAATAGACTATATCACTTTTGGGGATAATTACACTAGCAAAGGAAGGTATCACCTCCTTTCTTCTTTGAAGTGAAAGAAAGCTTTCTAGCAGGACAGTAGCAATGTTTAAGCTCTTGGATCCTTGGTTTTAAAGTTGTTTTAATTCAATCTGTCCCTTTTTCTAACCTGGTAGTCATACTATAAGTAATAAAAGGCTCAAGCATTGAGGATAGATGATGGCAAAAAGCAAACATTTAGCATTGTGTTTCCGTCCTGTGACACCAAGTTGTGCATTTAATTGCGCTATTCACAGCTCGTGCTGTGCAAGCCAGAGAAGTCAGCCAGTCGGAGCACAGCAAGCTGTACTGTGTAACTTCTGTAAGTAATTGTCTTGATGAGGACTGTATTTGCAGCAAACCTTTTATGAGCTGACTGCACATCAAGAATAATCCTCCAGATAATGAGCACTTCTGAGAATCTTGTTAACTGTTCACGGGCAATTTTCAGGCAGACGCCAAATGAGTTCAGCTAACGTCACTCATCAACGGCAATATTTTGCCAATATTTTGGAATGCTGCTGTCTCTGCTGAGAGGCTGTTGATCTTTCTTTCAAGAAAGCTTGTCCTATGTAAGTGCACTTGCATTAATGTGTCTAGATCACAGTGGAAGCCTGTGATAGAAGCCACAGCTCTTGAAGCCTGGCTGGTTGTCCCAGTTGTAAACCATGCTGTGCCACTGCTGCTGAGGGAGGTGCTGAGTGCAGGCAGTCAGGATGCTGACTGAGTCCTGGGGATGACCCGGCTGAGAAGCCAAGGGAGATCACAGCTGTTCACTCAGGAGTCTGTTAGGCAGAATACAACTAAATCAAATTAACACTGTGCATCTCTGTTAAAATGTACCTTTTCCTTCCCCTGGAAAAAAGAGGGAATGTAGCTGCTAAATTATTTAGTAAATGTAGCAAACTCTTCTAATTTTCCCTGAAGAGACATTTTTGTAAGTTTTCTATGATCATGGCTTTCATCTGTATATAGACCAAGATGCTGAAATGTCTTTGCCATTTATGAAATCCTTAAATTACCTAAGGAAAAGTCTATGATTATTACTGAATCTTGTTGAGAAGATTATTATACTGAACATTAAGAACACATCTACATGGAAATCTGGGGATCTGTTATGTTCTTGGCTGTATGTTTTCATAGTAATTTCTGGAGGAAATTTTGGACAGATGGCACAGGTGATTTAGCAGAAGATTGCAACCTCCTTTCTGGGAATTTCATTTAAAGTTTCTTAAATATTCTAAATGCTTATTCTGCCTGGGTGTAATGGATCTGAAACCAAATCAGTGCTGCAAAGAAAGACTTTCTTCTCTATAACAATGTGGAAAGGGGCTGTAACAGATGCAGAAGCCACAGTCTTGGGCTGAAGGGAGAAAAGAGCAAGCATTCATTTCAGGCCCATATTTTTTAGAAAAAAAAATTCTTCTATTTAGAAGCTATCATATGTTAAAAGAAGCTGACTTCCCTTCTCTTCCTCAAAGACAATGAGGACAAATATTTTCTGGATCATTCCTTGTTCACAAATATATTGATGATAGGCTTTACCCTAGGCAGCACCTGAATGTGAAAGCAAGTATTTGCACAAGTGCATATTTCATACTAGCAGTTCTCTTTTTATGAATGCTAATTTGCAGATGTTTTTTACTGTAGTTCATCATTAAATTGAAGAATTGATCTCTAGAAATAAATGTAGTATTTATAAATTATTTTACAATATTTACTACCTCCTAATGTGAATAAAAAGGAAGAATGTACTGTCCATTGGGGAATCTTACCAGAAGCTTTTATAGGGAAAATGCAAGTTATAGAATTTTCAGCAAATGTGCCTGTCCTACTGAAACTTCCCTAATCTTTAAAGAGCTACTGTCGTCTTTTAAGAGTTAAACATTGTCTAGATGAATGTAATCTGCCTGAGTGACTTTTCTGTATTTACCAC
Source organism: Urocynchramus pylzowi (assembly GCA_013397555.1). Classification (NCBI taxonomy): domain Eukaryota; kingdom Metazoa; phylum Chordata; class Aves; order Passeriformes; family Fringillidae; genus Urocynchramus; species Urocynchramus pylzowi. The sequence continues at coordinate 529,557 of VZRH01004939.1, forward strand.
TTTAGATTTTTTCAATGAGTCTATAAAACCAGAATTTTCTCTTTGTTTTGAAGAAGTGCTGGAACAGCCCACATAAAACAACTAAATGGCAAATGAATTGGTTTTTTTTCTCATTTTTAAGAACAAATCATGCAACTATTTATTCTCAGCAAAATAATTTGCAAGTTAAAAAGTAAACAATGTCCACCATGACTAAGCTGTGAAGTAAAATTTTCCATTGCAGAGAATGAAACTGTTGAAAGAAATATTTAGGAATATTTTGATTAACAAAACCATCAGATTTACCATGAGTGAGGGGAATGGGATACATTACTTTTTAGGAAATATGAGCTTGGCTTGAAGGACCATTCCTTGGTTGACATTGTATAGAGGTGGGATCTCATGTTGGTTTGAGCAGCTTTTCTCACTGGCTTGGTTTGTGCAGTGGGAGCATTATAGCTATAACTTCCCCTTCAAGTTTTGCAGCTCAGGAAGTATTTTCTAAGCTGAAATTTTTTCTCTGCTTTCTCTGAGCTAACCGGGGCGGGGGGGGGGGGGGGGTATTT